>VDFB02353493.1:253103415-253187658 GCA_007258455.2 Sequoia sempervirens
TAGAACATAAATTGAATGATAAAATATTCTTAAAATTCTCTTTAGACATGGATTTTGCTAAATATTGTTAAGCACCTTCAACTTTCCATGAGGATATCACTATAAATGAGGGTGCTCTTAATCATGGATCCAAGGCTAGTCTTGATTCTATCTATAGTTTACCTTCTTCCTAGATATCTCATCATTATGAAAAATATTTTTATATTCTATGGAAGTTTGGTTATGATAAGAAAGGTTTAATTTTAAGCAAGCAAGGTCAATTAGAACCTATTCAAACATAAAAAGGTGCAATGCTAATAACTTAGGTTTCCATCATACTAAGAATAAAAATACAAAAGCTACACAATAAGAAAAATTCAAACACCTTTTACTGTTAAGCATGACATCAAATTGTACTTGATACATCTTGAATTAATTTATATAGAATTGTTGAATTCTACTCCTTTGTATACTTTTTGTCAATAATAAACCTCTTGTTGATTTCTTGGGTGCTTATGAGGATTTTTTCTAAGTTCCATCATGATAGAGACTTCCCTTGCGCTCTTGAATTTTTTTCTTATTATTTATTGAAGATAGAAATACACTTTCCATCAATAATACCTTTAAAGATGAAATGGACAAATCACAAAAATATGAAATGTTAAAAATTGGTGAATGTTTGAATTTTTTTATTAACACAACATTTCTACACCACTTTATGATTATGATGAGTTACTCCCATGGTTCTATCAAGGCATGCCTAGAACCTCTAATGATATTGCTATGCATAATATTTTTCTTGATCCAAATGCTAAACTTGTTAAACAAAAAAATAGAAAGATCCATACTAAAGTTACTTTGATAGTTAAAGAAGAAATTAGACCCATTGACTACTCTTTGTGGACTTCAAATATAGTGAATGTGGCTAAACTTGATGGACACATTTGTATATGCACTAATTTTAGAAATCTTCATAGAGCGTCACCTAAACAAGATTTCTCATATTTAAACAAGATTTCTCATCACCAAATATTTATATGACTATTGACTCCACCACATGACATGAATTTTTTTTATAGATGGATTTTTCAGGTTATAATTAGAATCTTATTAATCCCAAGATTTATATAAGACTACTTTTACTACTTTATGAGGTACATTTTCTACATATTCATTCCTTTAAGATTAAAAAATGTTGGCACTACATAGTGAGGGATATAAATCTAATTATCCATTATGATGCATAATATGTTAGAGGATTTTGTGGATGGCATTTTGGATAGATATATGAAACAAACTAATCATCTAGAAGAATTGAGGACTATCTTTGAGAGCTGTGACAATATCAAGTTTGACTAAATCCCAAGAAATTTATATTTGTTGTAGATAGTGATCACTTATTATGAGTCATAGTATCTAGGTGATGCATAGAGGTTGATACTAGAAATATAGGTGTTATTGTTAATATGACTCCACCTCAAAATCTTACACAACTTTGTACTCTCCAAGGTAAATCCAATCTATTCAACTTTTATTTCACAAAGAGGATCGCACTTTACCTTTTATTAAAATATTGAAGAAAAATTATGTTTCAACGGGTTGAGTAATTCCAAAGGGCCTTTGTCTATATGAAACAATATTTGATGAGCCCACCATTCATTATGCCCATTATTCATGGAAAATTTATATTTTTATATATTTATAATATTGAGTCTACTATTTTCCAATACCACCATGGTGGATAGTGTACCCACAATCAATAGTGATTGGATGAAAATACAAAAGAAAAAATATTCCTCCAAAAATATAAGGACTCAAATAGTATGATCCTTCACTCCCAAGGCAACAAGGGAGAGTGTGATGAGAGGAAAGGTTTAGGTCTAAGATATGTTGGTAATCCAATTGATAATAGTTCACCTCAATTTAGAATGGAAAAATGTATACCCATGTTGGTTATGTAATTAGGTAGTGACTATACTACATATAGAAGCCCAAATTTAATATTATTGGCTTGTAGATTCATGTAATTTTAAACACATACACAATTGGTTGATTGATGTAAAAAACTTCCCCCACTCTTAGGGGAAATATCACATGTAAATCTTTTTGGAACATATATATAATGGTAAGTGCCCTTAGCCCTTGTTTGATCAATCAAAGCAATGTGTGTGTGGGTGAGGGGAGGGGTTAAGGGTTCTTACCCCTTGATTCATCAATCAAAACAAAAAATATAAGTCAACTATTGGTGAATTATTGGTGTAGAATGATGAAAATGGTAAAAATATATTTATTATATCAATCACTTATTGGATGATGGATCACATTATTCTCTCATGAAAAAAATATGCTTGGATGTAACTATAGTGGTAGTAAGAGATGAGGTGCAATGTAATGAGTGTGTTAACAAAAACTATTAAAGAGTCCACATATATTTCTAAAAAACTAAAGCTATAAAATAACTCTTAAGTAAATAAAATAAAATAATTCTTAGTAAATGTAAATAAAATAAATTTGAAATAATTCTAAAGTAAAATAAAATAATATAAAATAACCCCCATTCATGGGGATCCCTGAGTTCATCTAGTTGACAAATTTAGAGTGGATGTGAGATGGGTTCCATTAGGAATTGGATGGAACAAAGTCAACATAGATGGGGTTTCTCATGGAAACTTGGGAAAATAGGGCCAGTTGTGTAGTTAGAAATCATGAAGGTAGGATCGTGGCCTTGACAACAATAAAACTCTTAGATGGGGCGACCAATGGAGTTGAACTTTAGGCTGCATTAAATTAGGAATTCAACTTTGTAAAAAAAAAAAATTGGGAAATATCTACAATAAAGAAGATTCTATCATAACGATCAATGTTATTCACTATAGGGGAACCCCAAATTGGAAGCTCAACAAATTTATTTGCCCAATTTGGGAGTTGCTAAGTTATTTGAGGACTTTATCATGACACATGTGTTTAGAGAAGAAAATGATGTGGTATATAGAATGGCGAATTGGGCTATTGATATAAAGACTAATGATTTGTTTGAGGACACATTTGACAACTAGTATGATTCCTCCTTGATTTCATACGTTGCAAAGGAAAAAAGGTGATTAATGTAATTAAAATTAATGATGATATGATAGGTGATTTGGGATGAAGCATCTAAAGACTATGATCGAACTATTAAAAATACTACATGGATTATCACTAAGTGTGGCAACTCCTCTTTATATCAAGTAAGAGGTCAATCATTTCCTTATCCAAATCCAGAGAAAACTAGAATGGATATTACAATCTACTTAAGAGCGAAGTAGAGGCAGATGGTATTTTTGGGTGTATTCACATATATGAGGTTAAATAAATTTTTTAAATCAAAGGCCTCAAAGGTCCTCCACACCATAAAGATGGTCCTAGGTGATGACTATCTATTGTCCTCAAGAAGATACTGCGTGAATTCTAATTTTGGATTCCATGTTTCTAGCAATGTCATTTGATGTTGAGGAAGACAACGAATGTGTGGGATTATTGATGAACACTCTGGTTCAACCTCAATGGTGCAACATATTGAAGAATTTTATGGACATTGTCATTGTTGGCATCAACTTCCACCCAAACCATGACACTTGGCCATGGATTAACCATGGTCACAATGGCCCATGGATTCCATTTATCATAAGGGTGGTTGGAGTGGATGAGATGCTCAACGATAAAGGGAAAGGTGGGGGATCTGATTTCTCAAGGTAGTGTCTGGTGTGTCCCCTATGGCAAGAGTGGACTAGTTCTTTTCCTTAACCACCTCTAATTTAGAACTTGAATATGGAGTAGAGGGTGGTGTCTAGTTTGATCAAAGCATGTAACACCTTTTTTGGTTTACTTGATATTCATTGACATGTGTTAGTTGATAAGCGAGTAGCATAGTTTAACATATATTGCTTGACAAGAACAATTTTGGCTATGTCCCTTGTCTCAATGTAAATAGCTTATACTTAGATGTAATTTGGCCTCTTGTGGAGTTGCTAACTGAACATTATCAAGTTTGAATCTATGTATTTGTGGGTAGCCCTTATAGCCACTTTTATCTATAAAAAAAATTAAAATAAAATAAAAGGGTGTTCCTTGCACAAAAGAAAAATATATATTTTAATTATGTAAAATTAAATATTTATTTGGTTAGATATTATAATATTGAGAATATATTTAATATTAGAAAAACTTAGTATCAAAAAATAAATGTTAGACAAGAATTTTATGCACATATGGTTTCAAGTAGTGTTTAGTGGTTGGGGTTGGCTTATCAGTTGGTTGGTTAGTTGGTTGTTTGGTTAGGCTATCATTGTACTAAGCTCTCTTGTTGAGTGCATATGTGAAGCACATGTTGGGCATGTGGAGGAAGCATTGGAGGAGCTTGATGTTTTAGAAGTATTCATGGGGACTTTGCAAGTGTATAAAAATATTTATTATAAATAAGTTTATTTATAATAAAATATATTTTAATATTTAAAGTAATATTGTTAGAGTAATTAATTTGTCAATAATATTAACATAACAAAAATTTATGAAATCACTAGAGAGAGTAGAGAGGGAATTGTTGAACTACCTAGAAAAAATTGTATTCTATAATGTTGGTCAACAACCCTTTAAATACAAACTAATGTCATTTATGAAATGGGACCATAATAAAATAAAAAAGTGGTGTGAAAATAATTTGACCTTATCATTAATTATTTTATAGCTAAAATAAATAATACAATTAATTATGAATTAGTAGATTACATTAGACTAATAAGACTTTATACCTATAATCTAATAGAATAATAAATAAAACCATTTTGATATTTTAAATTAATTTTTTTTACTACTATTATTATAAATATATAATATTATTATTTGTAAAGTTGATTTTATTTGAATAATAATTTTTTCTTCCAATAAAAAAATATTATTATTTATGTAATCCTTTTCTCCCTTTTGAAGGGAGATTTAAAGAAAAAATTGCTTGGAATTTATTCCCTTACAATTATTATTTGTCATCGTTTTTCCCCTTCTCAAAAAGAAAGGTATATCCTTAGCGTGCAATTTACTCCATTCATTTTTTAAAAGGTTTTAGAAATAGTCAAAGAAAACGTCACCTTTTCTTATGTTTTAATTGTAAGCTTAAATATTTCAAAGGTCGGTTGCCAAACATGGAAACTTTATTCTTGCTTTTTTAACTATAATATTTACTAGAATAGAATAGAAGGTTCAAGAAATTCATTTATATAATCTTTTATTTATTAGTTTTGTCGAGGTAGAAAACTAAGACATTCATTGCATGCAATTTTTTTAAAAGATAGTGACACTCTAATCAATGAATATCTAGAATTAAAAACTTAATCAACAATTTTATAACATACATCATAATAAAATTGCATTGTTGATTTAGTCTATCTATCAGTTAATAATTGGTAAGATTTTCAAAGCCCATTAAAAAAATATGAGTACATTCAACGCATATTTTATATTTGTTTATCAATGTGTAATAAAAATGAGTAAAAATTATCTATCTACAATTAATATTTCAATAAAATCTATATACTTTAGCAAGGCAAAAATTACGTAAGCATCACATTATGAAAAGGATAAGAAGAAATATAAACATATATATATGGAGTATATTTGTATCATTGATTTTTTTTTCAACATTAATCAACTGTAATAATAACATTATACAACAACAAACAATCACATTACACCCCTATCTACTTTTATTAACTCAATGTTTAAAACAACCAAACACACCCCACAATTGACAACCCAAATGTGACTCTTGTTAAATTATTCTTTCCATAAATATAATTTATAACAAGAAAAAAAATCACTTACTTTGAAATATCATAATTTATATAATATGTATTATTCAATTTGAAAGATATATTTGCAACATATACATATTTGAATTCTAATCTTTAAAATAGATGTATACAAAATCATTTGTAATCATTTATAAAATTATTCAACTCCCAATATTCATTGATAAAGATTAGATTGTGTAGGATGAAAAAAACCTACCAAAACATTTTTATGTGAAAAAATTAGGAAATAAAAAAAAGAAATTGAAGTTCCATTCAAATTCAAAAGTTATAGTAAGAAAGATATATATTTAAAATTAAAACATTAATTTATTCTTTTGTTCATGTTTATTTATGTCACTCTTCAATTTTCTTTCTTTCTTTATATTACAATCAATTAGAAGCTATTAATAATTTCTAATTTTAAAATAAATTTTTAATGTATTTTTAATTAAATTTATTACTTAAGTAATTTTAATAAAAGTTATTGTATTGTTATTATTCAAATAAAAATGATGGTTTACATATTATAATTGGAGATGTTATGAGAATATCTATTTTAGATAAATCTATGTAAAAGATATTGAGAACTTCTATAAATACCAAGAAACATCCTTTTAAAAGCATCTATTTTTAATCAATTTATCATATACAAACAAAATAAAATAGTCATCTCCAAAAAAATACCTCTCAATAATTTTTATATAAATTTATTTAAAATAGATATACTAATTTTATTTTAAAAAAATTAATATTTATTTTATTTTTCTCTGTTTTTATTTATTACTATATTTATGATTAGTAAAATTTAATATTAATTTTTTAAAAATTATTCATTCATTTATTTAAAACTTTAAAGTTGAGAGGACATTCACTTTGCCACTATTGAAAATTTAACTTTTATGATTTTTTTTTATGTTTGTGTATTTGTCACTTTTGGACTACATTCCATAGTTGGGCATGTATAATTTATTCCCCACTTTAAGACAATTCTATTCTTAACTTTAAGAATATGTACCTTAGAAAATGCTATGATAGGACTCCAAATCAAATAGTGTCAATTTTTCAATTAGGTTGTTTTTAATTCATAAGTGGCTTTATGTGATTGTTGTTGTTCGACCATTTAGATATATTTTTCTAAAGGTTCTTCTTATATTATTTTTAAAAATTAAAAATTATATTTTAAAAAGGAGTATAAGAAATTTATTATTTTTTAACTTATGTCATATTGCAGGTAGGGTAGCATATTTAAGGACTAGACCCAACTCATTTAAATCATTTAGTATTATTATGGGAGAATTGATATGAATAAAAATATTGAAGAGTATTCTAATTGTACTATCGACTTGCATAATCATCCTAGGCAAATTGCATGTTTGCTTGTTATTTTTTTAATCTTAATTAATTACTGTTGAATTAATCTACCTACGGGCAAGTGAATTAAGTGAACATGAATCTTGCTTAGCAAGTTCTCAAACAATGTCTATAAACACTATTTTCCTAATAAATAGATTCTAATTATTTGATCTCAACATGTTCATTTATTTGCATGGATTTTAGTTTTGTGTGTTATTTTATGTCTATAGATGCATATCTAAACTACAACATAGAACAATTATTTTATAGACTCTAAGGTGTTCATATGACCAAGTCCCAAAATTCCAACATAATGAGTTCATTTATAACATCATTATATCACATTTCACAAATTGAAAATTAAATTATCATAAATATTTTATTTAAATTTTAAATAAATTCTACATTTAGTATTTTGATCCTAACTCATATGTCTAAATTGATTATTTATTTAATTAACCTAAATATAATTTTATATAAGTGAGATCAGGGCCTAAGTATATCTTGCATAGTTGTTTTTTAGGCATTTTTATCATAATATACGATAAAAAAATAAGAATATTATATTACTTGAAAGGGGGGAGTTTCAAATAGACAATCCATTTTTTAAAATTATTTTGATATATATTTAATTATATATTGTATTTATAATAACATATTTTTAATGTCCCCTATTCATGGGGTGAGTGGGGTTCATCCCCTTCAAAATACAAGAAAAGACGTCAAATGGGAGGCTCCTTTGATGGGTTGGAACAAGCTAAATTTTGGCAAGGCTTCATAGGGAAATCTAGGCATCTTGATGGTTGGTCGCACTGTGAGAAATCATGAAGGTCAAATGATTGGTGTCACCTCAAAGGGTATTGGACTATGGAAAAATAATGAAGTTGAGACCATTGCATTCCTAATTGGGTTACAAACTTGTTCATATGTGGGCATAAAAAATTATAAATTGGAAAAGTTCATAGATAATAATAAATGCAAAAAGGAAAAAAGGGGCCCGAAACTAGAAAATCAATACAATTTTGAGTCAAATTTGGCCCCTCCTCAATAATCTCAAGGCCTATACTTTTATACATGTTTTAAGGGATGGGAATACCAACACAGATGTGTTGACCAACTTTAGCATTGACCATTATTTGGGACATCTATTTGGAAATAATTTAAATTAATGGTTAAATCATTTTCCCTTTGTTATTTCATGATAATTGTGTTACCTATGGGACAACTCTTCTCATGTGGTGATGGTGTTGCAAGATTATAACGATTGTGATTTCATATTTCAAGTTCTCTCAAAGATGCAAATATGAAAAAATAAACAACACTTTGAATGTTGGCTCTCTCTCATTGAGATAATAGATTTCAATAGTGGCCACATATATAGAGAAGTCATCAGGGAGGTAATTTGGAGTGAGAATGTGACAATTGATAGGTACTCAATTTGTATGGGTGACAACTACTCCAACATATGACTGAGTATAGTGTTTGATCATTCACTCCTCTCTTGCAATGAATAATCATATAGGCTTTGCGTGGGATCCATAATTAACTTGCTTCTTGCTAGAAAAGTGCCTCAACTTTCAGTTGGGTAATTATAGGAATATCTATTCTAAAGAGAAATGGGGATATTTAGGCAAGTTGGCATTTTTGAATGCATCTTTGGACTGGTTTGGTATAATGGATAATGTTGGTGTGAATAATTGTCTTGTACCTAGTTAATTTACTTACTAGGAAATTAGGGGACATATTCACATGTTAATTTTACTTAGGATTATAATATTCCTTCTAGAAGTCTTAGTTGTCATAACTAGACTTTATCTTATCCTAGGTTGTTATGAGTTGTTGTCTTATGTCATAGGATTAAGACACTTGTCATGATCTTGTCTAATCCTCTCTCACCTTGCCTTTATAAGCAAGGCCTCTCATGTACATTTGTATTCAATCTATTGGCATAATGTTGTCATTGATGCCAAAAGATGTCAAAAGGCAATTGATGTGATGACAAAGGATAAGTCTCAAGAAGAATGGTAAAGAATGATGGAGAGAAGAGCATGTTTACAAAGAAAACATGAAGCATATTTGATATGGGTTTTTTGAGTACATTCCAGACATGTAATTTGTAGATCCAGAGGACAAAGGTTGAGCATAGAAATGAATAAATTCTACTCTCAGATAGAATTAGGGTTTAGTAGATAAACCCTAAGTGTTTTAGGTCATGGCGCTTCACAGAGTTCTAATTCATCGTTGACCTGGTGTTATCAGTAATCGGTCACATAAGTTATGACTTATGTCTTCAAAGTCATTTATTAACCGACCCCTTCACCTAGGTAATCACTTGCTCCACATATGTCAAAGAATTTAATATTTCCTAAGTCTGAAAGTTGACGACATTTGATGTTGGTATAAAAACCTTTATCGATCATTGACAAAGTTTTAAAACTTCATTCCTTCCCGTCAATGGTGACGTGGCAAGTTTCATGTTTTACTACATAAGGAAAACTTGCGATATGTGATGATAGTGGATGATGACATCACAAAGACAGATGGTGATATCTTATTGTATCGCACAATTGCTTCACATCACAATTGTGAAGCAAGAAGGTCCAAGGTCATATCTGCGATATGTGAAATAATGGCACGTATACAGTATGACGTCAATCTAACAGGTGGCGATTTTCTATGCAACGCATGAATTCTTTGTATCACGTTTTCAATCCCTCACGCACATAGCAAATTTGTGATGTGTAATAGGAAGTAGAGTGTGATGTCAAGTGAATAGGTGGTGAGTTTCTATTGTTATGAATAGCTGTTTCTGGATTTGATTATGTAAGCTTTTTTTGAATCAACGTTTCGAATCACACTCCGTGATCCATCATCAGGATAGAGAGCTCAAGGATATGATCAATACATCATAGAAATAATTTATTAAGTGTAAATAAATTTGTGACAAGCATAAGGCTTGCAATAGAAGATCAACGACATATATTCAAAGTGGAGTTCATCGAATGACTATGTTTTAAAGTTGAAGACTTTAAATATAGATCATTGGATGATGGCGCGAAGATAGAGATCAACGACCCACATTCAAAGTTGAATGTCACAATGGTCAAGCAGTGGTTTGAATGGTCAGGCAGTGGAGCTCAATGTAGTTGAATAATTTTGATAAGCCATGACAACAAATGATTGAAATTCTATTGGACAAGCATTGTCATAGACTTTCATGCAGTTGGGAGATCATATATAATTTCAATTATGAAAAAAAAGCATTTATTATGCTTTAGACATGTGTATCAAAGCTAGGGTTAGGGTTTTGATACAGAGTAGACAAGCGGTGGAACAGGGCACATAAAATGATGTCCTAGCATTCATAAATATTCTTCTTGGTAATATATACAAAAATTTATGTACACACTTAGAGACACAGAGTAATAGCGTATGAAGTGTGTATTCAGCTCAAATGAATGACATAAATGTTTAAAGCTGAATCAGAGTAGGAGAAGAGAGAGGGAGGATAAGTTATTGAAATTGCAACAGTAACAAATATAGAAGAAGTTTTCCTGTAGTAGCATAGAACAAAGATTGTTTTGAAAAGCAAAACAATGCAAAGAAGAAGTAAATGTACAATTGCATATTAGACTTGCAACAATGAATTTGATTCAATTGAATCACTTATGTAATTTGGAGTTGTAGCTCGGGTTTTTTCTTATTGGTTGGTGCCATTAGATTACTAAGTTGGTGCTTAGTTAGGGGATTGGTGTCTCCTTAGGGTTGGAGCCCTTAAGCTTTGTAACCACTGAGGTTTTTCTTGTGAGGCTAGATTTGAGCAATAGTCTCAAGCAACTATTCTCATTGTTGTTTTTCCCATATTGGGTTTTCCACGTACATATGGTGTTATGCGAATTTATGTGTGATTAGTCTCTTTGCATAATCTTCTAATTTGGTTTAAAGAGTTTTAAAGGACTAGTTAACTATAATGATTAACCCCCCCTCTCAGTAGATAGTTGTGTTCCAACACAGTCATATATTCAATCTTGTAATATTGCATCCATTATTGCAAATTTATGCTCTTGCTTTTCTCCTTTGTAGAAGGTTATTTTTGGTTTTGTAGGTAATCTTGGAGGCTTGAGTCCTTGAGTGACTCTAACAAATACCATGGTGTGTCTAATGGCCAAGATGAGACAAATTGCATTTTTGAAAAGGATTTCAATTTTTTGTTTGAAGAAAATCTTTATCCCTCAAGATATTATCATGCTTCGTGTCATTCACATGGTGTTGGGGGAGTCCTTCTTCACCTTATCTCATCATTGTAGGGTAAATACAAACATTTTGTCAATGTTCATTGTAGTTTTTTAGGGGTTGGGGAATCTAAGGAGGTAATTTAAGTTGTGACGAAGTCTTTGATCAAACCTAGATGGAGGTGCAAGCTAGGAAAAATATTGGATGTTGTGGTGTTGGGATTGAGCTTCCACCTCAAAACAAGGCTTTGCCTAGTGATCAACCTAACATACTCAAGGCCTTGGGTGCCATTCATAATCATGGCAATTGGACAAGATGACTTTGCGTGCAAGCATTAAGGAAAGTGGGGAGTTGAGTTCCTCAAGTATGTGTGTGGTGTTGCATTGTTGCATGGGGTGGACTAGTCTTTTACACTCAAGGGTGGTGGTATTAGGACAAGTAGAAATGATGAAATTGATTCAGACATGCTCAAGATTAATCTGGATAGACCATAGTAAAATAGAAAAAATATTATAGAAATCTAAAACACAAGAATATATAATGTGTATATGTAGAATTTTGGTATACATGTAAATCCTTTCTCCTTTGAGATTTTTGTTAAAAAAAGATACAATATAAAAGATGGCTAATCTTAAGGGATTTTTGGTTCAATCCCTTTATTGAAGGAGCTAGTTGATCTCATTTTTTTGTTTTTATTTATATGGGTGTTGTCCCATTTGACCAAATTACTTATACAAAAATAGATATATTTTTTAGTGTTTGAAGAGCAATTTTAAATAAATAACTATAATAAAAAAATTGCTTGTTAAATAGAATAGACAATCAAATTTAGATCTTGATTAGAATTTATTCTCTTATCATAATTATTATATCTTGTATTTGTATAACATTTCAAAAAGAAATAAGATTAAGATTTAACCCTAAAAAATAATTACCTTCCAATCCTTAGATCTTAAGAAAAAAGATATGAAACTTACCCTTATATTTTTGAAAAGACATCAACTTAATCTTATGTTTTAAAAAAGTAATAATTTAGACTTTTATTATAATATCAAATTGGAAAACTCTTTAAAAGAAAGAAAAAACTTTTAAAGTAAAAGATAACTAATATATATATATATATATGAAATACGCCAGAGATATCCTATATATAAAATATGTCGAGATGTCTCGAGGCATTTAATTTTTTCATCACTTTAAACGCCTCGAGACATCTCGACGTATTTTATATATAGGATATCTCTCAGTGTATTTCATATATATTGTTAAAATAATATATATATATATATGCTAGTAGTAGCCACGACGTGCATAACACATTGAATAAATTAATATATTTAGGGTTATGATTAGAGCTAGCATTTAGGATTAGGGTTTATATCATGGTTAGGGTTAGCATTAGGGTTACGGTTTGGTTTAGATTTATTATTATGATTAGGGTTAGGGTTTAGTGTTAAGGTTGGGTTTATGGTCATAGTTAGTGTGAGAATTATGTTAGGGTTAGGGGTAGAATTATGGTTAGGGTTAGGGTTTGGATTATAATTATAACAAGTTTCAAGTTAAGAATAAGGCTTTGGTTAGTGTTAAGGGTAGGGTTGGAATTACTATTAAGGTTTGGATTGGAATTATAATTAGGGGTAGGGTAAGGATTTATATTTGGTCAGGGCTATGGTTTGGGTTAGGGTTAGGGTCAAGGTTAGGATTAAGGTTAAGATTAGCATTAGGGTTAGGATTTGGTTTACGATTATGATTATGGTGAGGGTTAGGGTTTAGACTTATGATTAGGGTTATAGTTAGCGTTAGAGTTTAGTGTTAAGGTTTAGTGTTATGCCTAACCCTAACCCTAATATTAGCACTAACCTGAAACCTATTCCTAATTCTATTTCTAACCCTAATCCTAATTCTATCCCTAACCCTAACACTAACCCTAACCCTAATCCTAACCCTATCTATAATCCTAACCCTAAGCCTAATCATAATCATAATCCTAACATAAACACCAACCCCAATCCTAATTCTAATTCTATCTCTAACCCTAACCCTAACACTAATTGCAACACTAATCCTAATTCTATTTCTAACCCTAATTATAACCCTAATTCTAATTTTATCTTTAACCCTAACCCTAACCCTAATCCCAATCCTAAACCTAACCCTAATTAATTTAATGTTGACTCCATCATAGCCATAACTCTAACCTTAACCCTAATTAAACTATCTTAAGTCTATTTGAACCCTAACCCTAATTGTGCCATAACCTAACTCTAGTTGAACTCTAATTGTAACCTAACCCTAATCCCAATCCTAAACCTAACCCTAATTAATTTAATGTTGAATCCATCATAACCCTAACTCTAACCTTAACCCTAATTAAACCATCTTAAGTCCATTTGAACCCTAACCCTAATTGTGCCATAACCCTAACTATAATTGAACTCTAGCCCTAACTTTGAAAGACATTGCTCCCCTCACAGAAACCTCAATCCTAATCCAAATTCTATCTCTAACCCTAACCCTAACCCTAATTATATCTCTAATTGTAACCTAACCCTATTTCTAACCCTGACCCTAACCTTAATACTAATCCTAATCCTAATTATATCTCTAACCCTAATCCCAATCCTAAACCTAATCCTAATTAATTTAATGAACCCATCATAGCCCTAACTCTAACCTTAACCCTAATTAAACCATCTTAAGTATATTTGAACCCTAACCCTAATTGTGCCATAACCCTAACTCTAATTGAACTTTAGCCCTAACTTTGAAAGATATTGCTCCCCTCACAGAAACCTCAATCCTAATCCTAATTCTATCTCTAACCCTAATTTTATCTTTATGTCTAACCCTAACCATAATATTAGCACCAACCCAAACCATAATCCTAATTCTATCTCTAACCCTAATCCTAATTCTATCTCTAACCCTAACACTAACCCTAATCCTAACCCTATCTATAACCCTAACCCTAATCATAATCATAATTATAACATAAACACCAGCCCCAATCCTAATCCTAATTTTATCTCTAACCCTAACCCTAACCCTAACACTAATTGCAACACTAATCCTAATTCTATTTCTAACCCTAATTATAACCCTCATTCTAATTTTATCTTTAACCCTAACCCTAATCCTAATCCCAATCCTAAACCTAACCCTAATCCTAGTCCTAAACCTAACCCTAATTAATTTAATGTTGACTCCATCATAGTTGACTCCTAACTAACTCTAACCTTAACCCTAATTAAACCATCTTAAGTCTTATTGAACCCTAACCCTAATTGTGCCATAACCCTAACTCTAATTGAACTCTAGTTGTAACCTAACCCGAATCTCAATCCTAAACCTAACCCTAATTAATTTAATGTTGAATCCATCATAACCCTAACTCTAACCTTAACCCTAATTAAACCATCTTAAGTCCATTTGAACCCTAACCCTAATTCTATCTCTAATTCTAACCTAACCCTATTTCTAACCCTAACCCTAACCTTAATACTAACCCTAATCCTAATTCTATCTCTAACCCTAACCCTAATCCCAATCCTAAACCTAACCCTAATTAGTTTAATGTTGGATCCAATGTTGGATCCATCATATCCCTAACTCTAACCTTAACCCTAATTAAACCATCTTAAGTCTATTTGAACCCTAACCCTAATTGTGCCATAACCCTAACTCTAATTGAACTCTAGCCCTAACTTTGAAAGACATTGCTCCCCTCACATAAACCTCAATCCTAATCTTAATTCTATCTCTAACCCTAATTTTACCTTTATGCCTAACCCTAACCCTAATATTAGCACTAACCCAAACCCTAATCCTAATTCTATTTCTAACCCTTATCCTAATTCTATCTCTAACCCTGATCCCAACCCTATCTATAACACTAACCCTAACCCTAATATTAGCACTAACCCGAACCCTAATCCTAATTCTATTTCTAACCCTAATCCTAATTCTATCTCTAACCCTAATGCTAACCCTAACCCTAACACTAATTGCAACACTAATCCTAATTCTATTTCTAACCCTAATTATAACCCTAATTCTAATTTTATCTTTAACCCTAACCCTAATCCCAATCCTAAACCTAACCCTAATTAATTTAATGTTGACTCCATCATAGCCCCAACTCTAACCTTAACCCTAATTAAACCATCTTAAGTATATTTGAACCCTAACACTAATTGTGTTGTAACCTTAACTCTAATTAAACTCTAATTGTAGCCTAACCCTTATCCCAATCCTAAACCTAACCCTAATTAATTTACTATTGACTCCATCATAGCCCTAACTCTAACCTTATCCCTATCCCTAATTATATCATAACCCTAGATAACTCTACTTTAACCCTAAGTCTAAAACTAACAATAACCCTTACCCTAATTTAACCCTAACTCCATCCCTAACCATAACCTTGCAAAAATCATAAATCTTATTGAATCATAACCCTAATTGATCCCTAACCCAAATTGAATACTAACTGAACCATAACCCTAAGTGAATAGTAACCTTAATTGAACTCTAAGCATAGCCTTAATTAAACCCTAAGCATTATTAAAACTTAACCCTAACCATAATTAAAACTTATTGCTAACTTTAACCCTAACCCTAATTTAACTATATCCCTAATTGAACCCTAACCCTAACCCTAATTTTGATGATTTTTGGTTGATCATTTGTCATGTAGAGCTTAATCCTAACTTAAGTGAACTCTTATTCTAATCATAACTCTAACACTAATTAAACTCTAATCCTAACCCTATCTCTAATTAAACCCTAATCCTAACCCTAATTTAAGCCTACCCCTAATTTAATCCTTATTTAACCCTAACCCTAATTAAATCTTAACGTTATTTGAACACTAACCCTAATTATATCATAACCCTAGATGACTCTAAGTTGACCCTAAGCCTAAAACTAACAATAGCCCTTACCCTATTTTAAACCTAACTCCAACCCTAACCATAATTTAACCCTAACCATAATTTAACCCTAACCCTACAAAACTCTTCTTGAATCGTAACCGTAATTGATCCCTAACCCAAATTGAATACTAATTGAACTATAACCCTAAGTGAATTGTAACCTTAATTGAACTCTAAGCATAACCTTAATTAAACCCTAACCATAATTAAAACTTAATCCTAACTTTAACCCTAACCCTACCCCTAATTCAAGCCTAATTTTATTTGAATTGTAACCCTAGATAAATTCAATCCCTAACCATAATCATAACCCTAATTGAAACGTAATTGTAATTAAACCCAACCCAAACCTAACCAAACTCTAATTCAAAACCTAATTGTAAATCTAATTTAACTCTTATCCTAACCCTAAGTCTGATTAATCTATAACCCTAGTTGAATGCTAATAGAACCCTAACCTTAACCCTAATTAATTATTAATCCTAATTGAACCTTGATTGACTCTAACCCTAGTTGTGTCATGACCCTAACTCTAATTGAACTGTAATCCTAACTTTGAATGAAAGTGCTTCCCTCACCCTAGGTGAGAGGAGATTGCTTTCTATCCATTACTTTTTTATTCAATTTTTCTTTTTTTCTTTCTTGGTGTTATTTTTACGGTGTTATTACATCCTCCACTTTAATTAAGCTGAAAGTTAATTTATTGTGAACAAAATTTAATGTTGTGGTAGCATTTTGAATGAGATAATAACATACACTACAATACCTTAAATTCTAAAACATGCAAGATGCAACAGACTCATTCTAGGGATTTTAGGGTGCATTTGAAAAATAGCTTGAAGTGCATACACCATCTTATGTGAAAGGTATGATTTTTTGGACACAACCTAACAAATATACATTTAAAATATTAATATTATTTTGAATTTATCATTTAAAATATTTTTCAAATTTACCTATGTTTATATATGAGAGATATAGCAAATCCCAACTCTATACTTTTTATAGTTAATTTAAATTATATTTTATTAAATTGTTAAAAAAATTAAGTTGTTCATAAATAATCTCAATTTTTCATAATTAATTTGCCATTGTGTAAAAAAAATTAAAATTATTTATAAAAATAAAAATATATAAAAAATTATAGATAATTTAATTTAAGATATGGATTGAATCAAATTAGACCTAATCAATGGATTGAATGCCATTTTCTCATCACCAAGATTAGTAATGTGCAAGGTGAGAGCATAAGATGATTTTTTAATCTAATTTGGAAGTATATCATGCAAATCTATCAAATTACTACTTTGAACAAAACAAATATTCCTTTATATCATTTATGGCTTGTAATCAAGATAACATGAAGATAAACTCATTTATAATATTAGTATTTTCTAATTTAACACAAAAGTAATTTAAATGCTTGTCAAAAAAATCAAAAAATTGTTTAATTTATGAATTTTTATATAAAATCTTTTATATTTATGCAATATCTTGAAAAATTGTTTAATTATTAGTAATAAATATAAAAATCTACTCTTATAATTAACAATTAACAAAAGTTTCTAAATTCATATTAAAAACAAATCTTGTTAAATATATTCCAAAAGTTAAAAATAATTATATTCTATTTTGAAAAGATTCTAAATCAATATATTTTTATAATAATATTATAAATCACATATATTAATATAAAAAAATGATAACTATTGTAAAAATGTCAAAGTTTATAAATTCATGTTAGAAAATATTCATAAAAGTTATATTCTATTCTAAATTAATTTATCTTTTTATAATAAAAATTATAAAATGATATATATTATAAATTAAAATACTATATTATATTTTGCTTATAATATTTTTTTACGGTTTAATAAAAATATAGCAAGTCAAACTATACAGTCTAATAAATTTTATAGCTGTAATATACGGTCTAAAATTGAAAAAAAGTCAAATAGACCATCAAATTCCAGGCCTTCTCACCTACAAGTTTAAAATTTAGAAACTTTTTTTTTTCTGTCTAATTTAACAACTACTTTTATATGAAATAATAATTTTAAAATATTTTTTTTGCACTTTTTAAAATTTAGAAACTTTTTTTTATGTCTAATTTAAAAACTACTTTTATATGAAATAGTAAATTTAGAATATTCCTTTTGCACATAATTTTGAAACTTCTTTTTATGTCTAATTTAAAAACTACTTTTATATAAAATAGTAAATTTAAAATAATTCTTTTGCAATTAATTTTCTTAGAAACTTCTTTTTATGTCTAATTTTAAAATAATTAAAAAACTACTTTTATATGAAACAATAAATTTAGAATATTTCTTTTGCTCTTGATTTTCTAAATTTTAGAAACTTCTTTAAAATTAATATCAAAATAGAAACAACATTTAAAATTAATAGCAAAACAAAAACACCTCAGCTCGAAACCTATTCAATTCATGAAAATATTTTTACAATTTCTTCAAACCTTAGTCTCCTCCTTAGATTAAAAATTAAATTTTGTTGAACACGTGATTTTTTTTGGTGAATTCTCCACAGTCCAAGTTAAACAAACCCTAATTTATTTCAGAGATCAAATCTTTTAATCTTGCAAAATATAGAAAAGGAAAAAACCCAAAAACTAAAAACACAGCTTTGAAAAAACCCTAAATTCTCCAAAACTTAATGTAAAAACCCCTTTTATTCTCATTTAAAACCAATAATTATATTCACATTCTTTTCTTCTTGGTCATGGTATTCTCCACTCAGAAACCCCTACACATCCATGATTTTGTTGGTTCAATGCTCTCACCTCCTCCGCCCATTGTTCACGCCTGAAACACTGAACAAAGAACAAAAATGATAAATGATTATAATTTAAGGCTTTCTTATTTAAAAATATGTGCGATGAATTTAACAGTTTGGCCTCATAAGATTCAACATTCAATTTTGTACCTTAATCTTCGTCCTATTAGAGAAAAGACACTACGACGAAAAGAATAGTCAAACCTAGCAGAGAAACTAAAACATTTGAAGTAGGAATTTGTCAGAAAATGAAAGGGAAAGCCATAAAATCTTTTAATCTTGAGAAGCTCATCATAATAAAAGCACTAAATATATTCTTGATCACCTTAAAATTTAAGGAATCATATATTACAATAAACATTATTTACAAAATTAAGGGAAAGCCTCTTGCATTTGCCTCTTTAAGCGCTTTGCATCGACTCTAAGAAGCTTTGGCTCCTGCAAACATTATTTTCCCAAACCCAAAAAAAAAAAAAACAATGTAATTTACATACTTGTGGACACGCATACACAGATGTGAAAATTTGAACCTTGTGTAGTCGATCGAGAGTATATGAAAGCAGCTCTGATACATAAGGTTGTTGCGCTGCATTGGCCAAAGAGACAATCCTGGGAGCCATGGCTGAGAATTTGTTGCTATTGCCATAATTTTTCACATAATTAAATGCTTTTCGATGCCAAAAGTCTCATATATCACCATTTAAGGTTAATATGCATAGTTTATTCACTTTTAGATTATATTAAAAAGATGCAGAAACATTACACTGCTAGTCGTTTCCTCTTCCAGCGTAAGGTCTTGATGTGCGCATCCATGCAGAATATGAACAGTTTCTTTTTTCTTACACCATTACTTTTGTTGGCCTCCTATAGAGGTTGTTGCCATTATAAGCTTACGCCTCAGCAAAATCTTAGTTAACATTTGTGGCTTTTTTAAAAAAAATTGGCAGGAAACTGCAAGTATTTGAAGAGAATATATTAATATAAAACATATGTTGAGTTGGCAGAGGAGTGGAATATATTAATATAAAACATGCGTTGAGTTTGCAAAGGACTGGAAAATGAAAAAAAACATTGGCATTGGAAGATCAATAGGCATGAAAATGCATGCAGGCAGCTGCCAATATTCGAAGAGAACATATTAATAGTATGTTAATATAAAACATGTGTTGAGTGGAGTGGAAAAATGAAACATTTAGGTTGTAACGCATCCCATTGAAGGTCTTGCATGTTCTGGATTTTGTAACCGAAAATCCTCCACTTCGGGCATAATAAGAGTGACCATGATAAGGAAAAATAAATGCGACTATATTTTATATAATGTTGTGATATTTTGCTCCTCTGAAAATAATGCTTTGACACAAATGGCTTGGGAGAGAAGTGTGGAAGGATGGTGCCAAATTGGTGAAGGTAAATCTCGGAAATGTAGTTTGCTTGATAGTATATCTGAACTTTTCTTATTTCAGTAAGCTTTTCTTTTTCTTCCAAGTAATTCTATGCTTTATCTTTGGACAATAAATTTTGTGGATCTTTCTTGCCATTGTAATTCATTTTTGTGCAGACTTCATTTTTGTGTTGTAAAACAGGTTAATATTGTGATACATGCAGTTGCAGGAAACCACATGCGTCACGAGATCCTTCAATAGCTCAAATTGGTGGACACCATTAAAGAAGTTGGAAATATAAAGGTCTATGATTTCATTAGAACTTCCATTGGTGGAGACCAATAGAAGATTTGTAAATCTAAATGTCTCACGTGAGGTGTTCAAATCTATAATTATAAATAATGAAGACCAAACAAAATATTTCATTGATGGATACATAACAAGGCCTTCTTGTATGGAAGGTGTTGCATTAATTGATGCAGCTAGATCATGGATATATAATCCTAGAAGAAGAAGAGACAAAAAAATGGGAGCCAAGGGAAAGAGCAACAATTGTCAGAGTTTTTCCTAGGTTTCTATCTCTTCCTCCACATGAGTCAGATAAATGGATTGACTTTTGTTTATCAGAGTTATTACTCTACAAACCATTCTGTGACATAGAAAGGGATATTGGTCATGATGACGAATCCATTATAACCAAGTGGGAGTCATTTAATTACAATCCTTGGCATGTCGAGCGAACAACTATATGTTGGACTCAACGAACACTGAGAGGGGGGGTGAATTAGTGTTCAACAATATTTAAATTTTAATCCAAATCTTAAACCATTTACAACATTTCATCAAAAGTAAAAATGCAAGCACGTGAAGGAAACAATCAAAATACCATAACACCAAGATTTTTACGTGGAAACCTTGTTAGGGGAAAAACTACAGTGGAGGTTAATCCACAATTTATACTCTGTTAAAAGTATTTACAAAAGGGGAATGCACTTGCATTTAGGCACACTGCCTAGAGCTCACTGCTCAAAATAAGGAAGGCTCACTTCCTTACAACATGTTTGGATTACAAAAAAGGTTGAACTGAGAAGATAGCATCTACAAATTCCTGATTACAGTTTTGGTGAGGCTCATAGATCAGATTATGGATTTGCTATCTGATTTTGCACTTCGCTCTACTCTGCCTTAATTTGCTTCACTAAAACCTTCTTCTGCACAAGAAAAAATTGACCGATCTCCTGATATTCACACACACATCTGCTATGCTCTTCACACACACTCGCACACCACACTTCTCAAAATGAATTACCCGATCTCATATATATATCTGCTATCAAAGATTTAGTTGCTTTATGTCGACAACAGTAAAACAAAAAATATTTTCCAACTATCGGCTCAATCCACATTTGATATTTCATGTGTACCCATCAAAGTTGGCTAATGCTATGTTGGGACCCAAAACAAAAATCCTCGAGCATAGAAACAATTAAACAATTATTCCTTATACATTTGTGACACGCTACATACACCAAGTTGGCCACCTTTAGCAAATAAATAGAGAAATCATTCTGTCAGATCTCCTAACTCATACACCGATTAATGCGACAACACAAAACTTAACAATGAGATAATATGGACACTTAACAATCTTCCCCTAGATCCACAACTCAAGATGATAATCTGGTGAAGCATACAAACCGACATACTAAACTTTAACGGGATACCATGTTCTTCATACTCACTTCCGGTAATACTCTAATCTTCACTCTGCCTACCGGTATGAGCAAGTTTTGATCTGTGGACTGGAATAATGACTTAGGTTTCCATCAATGAAAACACTAGAAGCTATATGCCAACAATCTCCCCCTTTGGCATTGATGGCAACACTTAGTGAAAAATGACTAAGTGTCAGAACCAATATGATTACGCTGCCAAAGCTCAAAATTTCAAAACACAACTCTCCCTTAGAATGATAAGGCATTTTTCACTGCTATCTCTCCCCCTTTGACATCAATGACAAAATATATTTTACTCTGCACTCTCTCCCCATTTCAAAAATTGGATCAAAATTTGGAGAAATACAACTACTGCTCGAGTTAGAAAATTATCTTGTACTTATCTTTCATTTCTGGAAGAATTTTTTTCCATGCTTCCACTGCAATCCCAATGATTAAGATCAAGTTGTTGTTCTCTGATGTTCGGTTGATAGTTTGGATGAGAGATTCTAAAATTATGATTGCCTCCTCTAATTTTTCTCCTTAACTTAGAACCTCAATTAACTGCTCCAGCTTGCATTCAGTTAAATCCTTCACTTTCCAAAATGTGTCCACAAGGTTGTTCCTGGTGAACTAAACTTTTGCATGCTTAGACTGCAACTCTTTAATTCTTTTCTTGACTACACCATCCTGATATAGAAACATGTTGTACTGACCAATTGTGTTCAACTCAATTTCAATCTGTTCCAGCTTATCTTTGTATTTCCCAACTACATGAGGCCAACGAAGACAATAGTTGTAGATATTATTTGTTGAATTTATGCATTGCCTCAACACATTCATTTTCCTTTTTATTTTGGTAAGAGATAGCCTAAACTACTCCTTCATATGTAAAATTATCTATTCCTCTTTCCTGTCCCGCGACTCAGAGACCATGGCATCTTTAATGCATTTGATCATCTCTTCAGGAAACACATTCTGCAAACTCTCCAAACCAATGTTATTGTGCACAAAATAACTACTTAGTGTGCTCTCAATCAGGTCCTGCTCATATGAGGGTCTCTCAGACCATATGTTAGCAATTTTCTGCATCCCATCTTTCTCCTGAACAAGCTGCAATACCTTTACTTTGAGTAAAACACCTTCTTCACTTCCTTCAGCCATTACTACATTTGGTTCAACTAATTCCGATTCTTCCCTAGGAGTGTACTCATCAGATTCCTCATCTAGTATATCCACAATCTCTTGTTCTTTTCCTTTTCCTTCATTTTTTGGAGTTTTGAGTGTTGGAGGAGTGTAAACAACAATTTCTTGAGCTCTTTTCTTCTTCCTCTCCATCTCACTGGAAGAAGATCCAACTTCAAGTTCTTTTACCGGAAGGGAAATGCTAATTGCTCCAAACTTCCCTAGCAATTGCTTAAAGAAATTTACATACTCTTGCTCACAATTTTCCAAAGCATTATAATGTTCAAAAATCTGTTTGCAAACCAATTCATTCTTTCTCCATACAACATTATCGGTTTGTGGCAAAAAATTCAAAAAATACATCATAAGACATATGACCAAAGTACCAAACCTGAAGGGGTAATCTACCTCCTTGGTTAGTTGCACATTTTCCATCAATTGATCTTTAAGCAATCCACACAGATCAAAATCTTCATCCTCCATTATCATTTCATGAGATGTAAACTGCACCTACTGAAGTTTTGCCTTCCCTATTTCTGAAAAATATTTTGTATGAGATTCCATGTGCAATGTACCTTGTTATCGAATCCTTGATCGTCGAAATTATCAACGCCCTCTAATCTCTAGTTACTCCGATTCGGGTTTCGACTTCTTTGTTCTAAATCGACTACTTTTTTGAAATATCCCCAACATTGCATAAACCAATTAGATTTTTGATCACCTCTTTCGAAATGGGATAGGATTTATCCAAAGTTAGAATGTCATCATTCAATCTGTTCAAGATAAACCTAATGACTTCTCTATTGCCAAAATATGGAAATTCACTCCAAATGTCCAAACTTTTGTGTTTCACACCTTCAATCCATTTCAATTCGCTAGCCGACAACAAATTTCTTACCTCCTGAATCTTCTCACTGCTATATTCATCCAAATTCACCGTTCCTTTGATTTGCATCATTTTCCTTTTTGTGTCGAACAAGTTTCTACCAAGCACCAAATTGAGTGAGAATTCAATAAGCAATTGAGATACCTGATAAATTCGCCATCGAATTGACTTGATTTCTTCAAAATTATGTTGCAGAGGCTTTCCTTCTATTCTCCTTCAATGCACGGTGACAAACGAGGGTTCCAAATACCCTTTTATAACTCGCACACCTAACTTTTTGCCACATTATAAATTTTTCCCTAGGTGTTCCAGATACTCTACTTTCTCAGACAACCAAAGAAGCATTCATCTACAAACCTTCTACTCCTCAAATTTCTACATACATGATCACCGATACATTTGCAAACCACTAGCACAACTACAAACAATTTCCTACATTTTGGCGCCAATTGCTAACAGGAGGTCAAAGGATTTTCTTGAAAAACTCCCCCTAGGCCAATAACCTAAGATCAATTTTTGGAGGAATTACTAGAAGAAGATTTTGGTGCGAGCTTATTTCCTTCATCAAGCTCACTCTTCCTTACCCATGTTTTCTTCATCTGATCTCTTATTTCTTCTACAATCACTTTCCCTTTTCCTTTATCATCTTTTTGTGAAATTTTGCCTTTGTATACCGGACCTCTTCTATCCATGTTTATGTTCTTGTAGAATCTTACAATGTGACCAAATTTGTTGCAATTGCAACACACGGGATTTCTTTGTCTAGACCATTCATTCCAATGATTTCCTCTTGATCTGCATTGATTAGCAATATGCCCAAATCTATTGCATGCATAGCATCTGACATCTATATGAAAGTTGTTCATCACATTTCTGCATTCATTTGACTTGTGACCAAACTTATTGCAATTAAAGCACTGACCTGAGAATGATGGACTGCTTGAATTTATTTTACTTCTACACTGAGAAGCCATATGACCATATTTATTATAGGCAAAGCAGTGACCATTAAACTTCTGAGCATTAGGTTGTCTTACTGAATACCTTCTGCCTTTGTTCATCTGATTTCTTTGTCTGGAATCCTTATGTTTAGATCTGTAGATTTCTCCCTTCTCATATCCAAGACCTCTCTTATCATTTGCATCCTTCTATCCTTTAGTCAACTCATCAAGCTTGGCAGAACTAATCCTAAACTTCTCCTTGTATTCATTTGCAATAGTGAGTTCATCTCTGAGAATAACTATCTATCTTTCAAGCTCTTGTTCATTATTTTTGGATTGTTCCAGTTCAATCTCCAACTGAATGAATTCACTATGAACTCTGCTACATTCTTCAGATGTTTCTTTTAAGGACTGGACTAGATTCTCCTCATTCTTCTTCCTTTCTTCAATATCCTTAGTTAGCTTCATCACCATAGATTCCATCTCAAGCTTTAGAGTAGCATTGTTTCTAGCAAGCTTTTCACATTCTCTAGTTATTTATTTTAGGGTCTAATTCAGGTGAACATCTTCCAAGCATTTACTTTCTTTCTGCTTTAGCTAATCACATAATTCCTTCCTCTTTTCTCTTGACTCATTGATTTTATCCTTTAATGATTGGATGAATTTTTTAGCATCACCAAGATTTTCTTTTAATTCTAGGACTTTTGCTTTAGACTAATCAAGATCATCAAGTGCCACCAAAAGCTATTGTTGAAGACCACTAGAGTCCATTGCATTCCAAGATCCACCTCAAGATATTAAACTTTTGCAGAGGAACCTAGCTCTGATACCAATTGTTGGACTCAAGGAACACTGAGAGGGGGCGTGAATCAGTGTTCAACAATATTTAAATTTTAATCCAGATCTTAAACCATTTACAACATTTCATCAAAAGTAAAAATGCAAGCACAGGAAGGAAACAATCATAACACCATAACACCATAACACCAAGATTTTTATGTGGAAACCCTGTTAGGGGAAGAACCATGGTGGAGGTTAATCCACAATTTATACTTTGTTAAAAGTATGAAAAAAGGGGAATGCACTTGCATTCAGGCAAACTTCCTAGATCTCACTACTCAAAATAAGGAAGGCTCACTGCCTTACTATCATGTTTGGATTACAACAATGAACAGAGAAGATAGCATCTACAAATTCCTTATTACAGTTCTGGTGAGGCTCATAGATCAAATTTTGGATATGCTATCTGATTCTACACTTCGCTATGCTCTGCCTTAATTCACTTCACTAAAACCTGCTTCTGCACAAGAAAAATTCACTCAAGTGATCTGATATTCACACACACATCTTCTCTACTCTTCACACACACCCACACACCACACTTCTCAAAATGAATTACCCGATCTCATATATATCTGCTATCAAAGATTTAGTTGCTTTATGTCGGCAACAACAAGACAAAAATATTTTGCAACTGTCAACTCAATCCACATTTGATATTTCATGTGTACCCATCAAAGTCGGCTAATGTTATGTTGGGACCCATAACAAAAATCCTCAAACATAGAAACAATTAAACAATTATTCCTTATACATCCGTGACACGCTACAAAAACCAAGTCAGCCACCTTAAGCAAATAAACAGAAAAATCACTCTACCAGATCTCCTAACTCATATATTGATTAATGCAACAGCACAAAACTTAACAATGAGATAATATGGACACTTAACAATCTTCTCCAAGATCCACAACTCAAGATGACAATCTAGTGAAGCATATAGATCAATGTACTAAACTTTAATCGGATACCCTATTCTTCATACTCACTTCTGGTAATACTCTGATCTTCACTCTGTCTACCAATACGAGCAAGTTCTTATTTGTGGACTGGAATAATGACTTAGGTTGCCATCAATGACAACACTAGAAGCCATATGCCAACACTATAGAAAATGTTGAGGCTACTACTAATTCAAAAATTGAAGAGAATGAAACTATTCAGGGAAATACCACCGAGCATGAATGGGAAATTATATCTATGTTGCATCATGGTCAAAATATACAATTTACAAAAATAGATATGTTGGGGAGAAGAGACATTGATAGACATACAGATTGGTTTGTTGATTATCAAGGTGAAGAGTACACAGCTACAACAATCAATTTCATAAATATCATGAAGGAGCATGAATGTCTTATATATAATGATATACCCCAATGTGTCAACTACACATCCCTAAGTGATAAACAAAAAAAGGCAGTTGACATAATTATGACACACTACCACACGAATCAAAATGGAGTGTCGTTGTTCATGATAATTCAAGGAACAACAGTAACAAGAAAGTCATATCTAATTGGTGCCATTAGTCAAGCTCTTGAAAATTCTGCAATGCCATCTCGTTCTCCCCTTCTATTACTTGCACCAATAGGAGTTGCAACATTTAATATAGGAGCCTCTACAGTTCATTCAAAATTGAGGATCCCAATACGAGATTTTACTCAGCTAGAAGGAACAAGACTTATCAAGAAGAAATGGCACATATCAAGTACATTTTGATTGATGAAATGAGCTTCATTGGTCAGAACATGTTGGAAAACATATATTCTAGACTCTGACGGGAATTCCGACAAAGTGCACACATAAGCTTTGCAGGTATAGAATTCAATTTTGACAAATGACGTCAACTATTTCAAATTATACTAATACATGTTCATCTACTAAATTTTAATAAAAACATTTTAATTAATATTTTCAAAATAAATATTGTCATTTATCTTTCAGGTATATTTATGATTTTGGTAGGAGATTTGGCCCAGTTGTCTCTAGTCAATGATAGACCAGCATATGACAGTAATAGACGAGCAAAGTTACTATGGTAGGAATTTAAAATTGTAGTAACCTTAGATAAAATATTCAAACAAGATGGAGAAAACATCCAACAACAAATATTTTGTCAACTTTTGACAAATCTAAGAGATGCAAATCCACAAATTGAAGACTGGAAGTTGCTAATGATGAGAACCCCTACTAATATAGATGCTGCAAGTAATGCTGAGTTTGAAAATAGTGTCCATTTGTTCTCCACAAATGACAATGTTCATAGTCATAATAAAATTATGTTATTTTCATTGAAGAATCATGTTGCACGTGGTGTTGCAACAAAAGCAGGAAGTGTTAATGCAACAAAAGATTGTTCAAGTGATGAACTCAATCTAGAGTTATTGATCAGTAAGAATTCAAGGGTCATGTTGACTTTGAATCTTTGGATACAAGTAGGTCTTGTAAATGGAGCTCTGGGATATATTCGAAAGATTGTCTACAAACCAGGAAGTGCTCCACCTGAACCATCAACATATGTGATGGTTGAGTTTGATAATTATTCAGGAATACCATTTGAAGATGAGCATCCAAGAACAGTTCCAATAATAGCAATACAAAAGGGAAGAACACTTCAATTACCATTGAGGTTGGCACGGGCATTAACTATACATAAATCTTAGGGATTGACTCTTTCAAAGGTGACGATTGATATAGGACCAAGAGAAAGAACAAGATTGACATTTGTAGCAGTATCTCATGTAAAATCTCTAGAGGGTCTCAAAATAATGCGACCATTCACATATGACCATTATGAGAAAATGAAAAAGGGTAGACAACTTGCCAAGCGCAGGGCTGAAGAAGAAAGGCTCAAATTTTAAGAAGATAATTGATGTAATATACTTTTTGTGGAAATTTTCTTCAATGTATTTCATACATGTGTTCTTTTTTGCCGCCGTAATAATTGCTAATATTATAGGTACTATTATACATGCTTTCACATTAATATTCTAAATTTTTACATTATTAATAATGATAAATATTTTTATGGTTAAAGTGGTACAGGATTATAGTGTATTTTGTGGGAGCCAAATTCTTCTTCTCTTTCAAGCACAAGAGCGGATCATAGTTTAGGTCAGTTATTAATAATTATTGAATTATTTTAAGATAAATATGTTATTTTATTATATGAATTATAAAAATTAGAATTTATTTCAATTTTAGAAAATTTAAGTATATTGAATTTATGAAACTTAACAATTTAGAAATTTATACTAAATTTGTGGTTCTTCCTTAGAAACTTATAGCAATTTAGAATTTTTTAAAATTAAGAAACTTTTAGAAACCTATAGCAACTTAAAATATTTCATTGTATGCTTTTGTAATCTCTATTGATTAAAAATAAATGATAAAAAATTGTTATATAAATTTAAGAACGTCAAGTTATTTATTGAATTCAATTTCTAATATAACTTACATTTCAAATGTTTTCAATCTCTTTTCAATATGCATGTTTGATAAATAAAGATCATGTAACTTTGCATCGTTTTTATATGGTTAATGTAAAATGAATTCCTAGATATGTGTTCTAATGGTCATTTTTTTGTTTCACTTTATACTTTAATATTTATTTCCAAAAGGTTTCTAATGACTTAATTAATATACTAACCTTCAAAAAATTGTGTCTATATATCAATTCCATTAAATCTAAAGTGAGTAGCATGCATTTTCTTTATGTTTTCTAACCTTAATTTTATTGTTCTTTTATTTTCAGTCAATAAAAGAATTTAAAATAGGAGATTCACATAACGAATCATAAATCATGGTTGAAAGCCCAACTGCCTCTGTAAGGTCAAATGATTTTGTTGAAACCTCTATTGACAAATGTGCAAGAACAGTTTTAGAGTGTTGCAATAAGATTGTCAAAGAAATTGAAAATACAAGCTTAATAATCGATGATGACATTGAGGAACTGGAAATAATGACAATGGAAGTTGTTGCAAAAAAAGCTCATGAAGCATATAGTATAGCAGCTGCATTTCCAAATATGCTCAAAGAAGTATATGAAGATCACTATGAAAATAAAGGTCGTAATACCGATCTCATTGTTGAAGAATTTGTAATGTATTTACACCATTACAATGAGATGTTATTAGTATAATCACTTCTTATTTGACCTTCAATACTTCTTATATTTACAAACTTTGAAGACATTGTAGCAAAGGTTTATTAATTTTGTTTAAATTATATTATAATATAAAAAAATAATAGTTAAAAAAAAAAAATTGAAGAATTTTTGTGGTAACATATAAGACTTCCATTTCTAATATTTTTTCTTTTGACAACATATTTTGTGCTACTCATTATTTGTAATGCACGCCATTTTTTTTAAATGTGTGGTATTAAATATATTTTTTAAGTGGATGTGTGCCAAATCTATATGAAATATTAAATGTGCCTCAAATATAAGTTATAAATTTTTAAGCAAATGTTTAATTTTTTTATCACATTTTATTCAATGTTAATTTCAATTTTTAAATGATTTAAAAAATTTATGTGTTGTACAAATGATAATAGCAATTAAATATATATATATGAAATTTGATTTTGATCTTCATAATCGAAAAAAAAGATTATGCCTTGATAAATCTCAATTCACTTTATATAAATAAAAATTTAATATTGAATTTATATTTTTAATAAATTATTTAATAAATATTTGCAAATCAATCTTTACCTAACCCTAATTCTAACTATATATCTTTACCCTAACCCTAACCATAATCCTAACCCTAACTATATCTCTAGCCATAACCCTAATCTTAACCCTAACCCTAACTATATCTCTTAATCTTAACCCTAACCCTATTCCTAAGTCATTGTCTAACCCTAAATGTAACAACATAGTGACATTAAACCCAACTATATCTCTAACCCAAAACCTAATGCTAACCCTAACCCTAACCCTAACCCCAAACAAAATTAATAAACCTAACCCTATCCCTAACCCTAACTCAAACCCTAACCCTAACCATAATCCTTACCTTAATTAAACCCTAACCCTAACCATAATCCTAACCTTAATTAAACCCTAACCCTAACCTAATTAAACCCTAACCCTAATCCTAATCCTAATCCTAACCCTAACCCTAATCCTAATCTTATTCTTAACCCTAATCCTAACCCTAACCCTAACCCTAAAAAAAATTAATAAGCCTAACCCTAATCCTAATCCTAATCCTAACCCTAACCCTAACCCTAACCCTAATCTTAACCATAATCCTAACCCAAACCCTAACTCTACTCCTAATCCTATCCCTAAACCTAGTGCTAATCTTAACCCTAACCCTAACCCTAATCTTAACCATAACCCTAATGAAACCTTAACCCTAAACCTAATCCTAATCCTAACCTAATTAAATCCTAACCTTGATCCTAATACTAACCCTAACCCTAATCCTAACCCTAAACCTAACCCTAACCCTAATCTTAACCATAACCCCTGATCCTAACCCTAACCCTAAACAAAATTAATAAACTTAACCCTAACCCTAACCCTAACCCTAACCCTAATCCTAACCCTAACCCTAACCCTAACCCTAACCCTAACCTTAATCCTAACCCTAACCTAACCCTAACCCTAATCCTAACCCTAACCCTAATCCTAATCCTACCCTAATCCTAACCCTAACCCTAATCCTAAACCTAATCCTAACCCTAACCCTATTCCTAACCCTATCCCTAATCCTAATCCTAACCCCAATCCCAACCCTAACCCTAAACAAAATTAATAAACCTAACCCTAACCCTAACCCTAAACAAAATCAATAAACCTAACCCTAACCATACCCATATCCATGTCGTTAGTTTCCTAATTCTATCTCTAATCCTAACCCTAACCCTAATCCTAACCCTAATCATATTAACTATCATATTATAATATATTAATTATTATAATAATTATTATAATAAAATATATAAAAAATAACTTATTTAAGATATTACATGTTGCGTTGCGACTACTACTAGCATATATATATTATTTTAATAATATATATAAAATACGCCGAGAGATATCCTTCTCAAGGCGCCTATTCAATTTTTATAATAAAAAATTGATTAAAAAATAGGCGCCTAAGAAGGATATCTCTTGGCGTATTTTATATATATTATTAAAATAATATATATATATATATATGCTAGTTTCGCCGAGAGGCGATCTACAGTCACAGCAAAATCTTAGTTAACATTTGTGGCTTTTTAAAAAAAATTGGCAGGCAGTTGCCAGTATTCGAAGAGAATATATTAATATAAAACATACGTTGAGTTGGCAAAGGAGTGGAATATATTAATATAAAACATGCGTTGAGTTGGCAGAGGAGTGGAAAATTAAAAAAAAACATTGGCGTTGGAAGATCAATAGGCATGAAAATGCATGCAGGCAGCTGCCAATATTCGAAGAGAGCATATTAATAATATGTTAATATAAAACATGCATTGAGTGGAGTGGAAAATGAAACGTTCATGTTGTAATGCATCCCATTGAAGGTCTTGCATGTTCTGGATTTTTTTAATCGAAAATCTTCCACTTTGGGCATAATAAGAGTGACCATGATAAGGAAAAAGAAATGCGACTATAGTTTATATAATGTTGTGCTATTTTTCTCCTCTGAAAATAACGCTTTGACGCAAATGGCTTGGGAGAGAAGTGTGAAAGGATGGTGCCAAACTGGTGAAGGTAAATCTCGACAATGTAGTTTGCTTGATAGTATCTCTGAACTTTTCTTATTTCTGTAAGCTTTTCTTTTTCATCCAAGTAATTATATGCTTTATCTTTGGACAATAAATTATGTGGATCTTTCTTGCCGTTGTAATTCATTTTTGTGTAGACTTCATTTTTGTGTTGTGAAGTAGGTTGATGCTGTGATATGTGCAGTTGTAGGAAACCACATGTGTCACGAGATCCTTCAACAACTCAAATTGGTGGACACCATTAAAGAAGTTGTAAATAAAGGTATGTAATTTCTCTTAACAAATCCATCTCTTCACATATGCTTGGTCTATGTTTCTGTAATACGATTCTCATAAAGGTGTATGGCATTCCACCATAAGATACGTTGTATGATAGTTTCAGAAAACCGTTGTGCACGTTCCCATCAATCTTGACCACTTCCATGTGGAAAGCTTCACCCAACGATTCTCTTGCATAGACTTTGCCTCATTTCTTTATCCATCCAGCCCTCATTTTGAGTATGTAATGCAATCACCAGTCGTGGCTTCGAGTATGTAATTTGATTGAGCATATACCAACAATCAAATTACACTATATTCGTCTCATTTATTCTGTTATTCTTTTCTACTCAATACTTTCTCTTTATCTTATATATAAGATGTTGTATGTCTTAAATCATATATATATATATTCTTTAAGTTTACTTTTAAAGGTTAGAAATTTTTTTAAAAAGAAAGAAAAAATTTCTAGCAAAAGAATATGGAAATTTTATTACAATTTTTAGTTTAAACAAAAGGCATTTATAAATTTCTCCTTTAGTATTTAATAATTGTTGTATCTAATTTAGATTTAGCAATAGAAGTTTATAAAATTTGTTTGCGATTTTTTTCTTTCTTTTTTAAAAAAGTGGGAATTAGTATCTTAAAGCATATATATATATTTATTTATTTATTTTTCTTTAAGTTTACTTTTAAAGGTTAGAAATTTTTTAAAAAAGAAAGAAAAAATTTCTATCAAAAGTAATATGGAAATTTTCTTACAATTCTTAGTTTAAACAAAAGGCATTTATAAATTCCTCTTTTAGCAATATAGGTTTATATATATGGATGATAGGGTAAGAGCATAAATGGGTCTCATTAAATAATTGTTATTTTTTTATTATAATATTATAATTATACTTAAAATATATTTTTATATTTTAACTTAACATTTAAATATTAAATTATATTTTTTAAATATTAAATTATGTAATACTGTTATTTATATAATTCATTTTTATTATAATTATAATTAAATTAATTATTTAATTATAATTAAATAATAATTAAATAATTAGATAATAATTATTAATAAATAATTGTTATTAAATAATTATTTTTAAATAATTGTTATTCTCATTAAATATTTGTTATTTAATAAAAAATAAATTATTATTTAATTATTAAATAATTAAATTATATTAAAATTAATATATAATTCACATTATTATATTCGTAAAATCTATCTCTAAGTAATTGGTCATTTTTAAGCTTAGTCAAACCTAACTAATCTTTATAAGATTTCAAATTAGTTCTACTTATTCCAAGTTCTTTTTCATACATTTAGTTGATTTCATTTCAAGTGTTTAGTTATTTTCAAATGATTATTATATTTTCCTTTAGAAACTTATAGTACTTTAGAAATTTTTAGCAATTAATTTTTTTTCCCTTTTCTCACATTGGGGTAATTTTGTACAATACAAAAATAAAATTCATCCATTTTTTTTACAGAATGGATTTTCATAGGATGATTGAGAGATTTCATGCAAACAAAAGTCATGTTCATGAGGATTCACAAACTTTAGCAATACAAAGAATTAAAGAGTTTCCAAAAGAATTGCAGAGAAAGATTTTGGAAGATTATTTCGTTCATAATCATGCTCCTATATTTCGATATGATGGATGAGGAGATATTGAGTCAATTCCACAAAGGAAGTAAATTCATATTCTATCTCCATTGGTGACAAGAGGGCAACTAATTGTTCTAAAACATCTTGTAAGGCAATATAAAGAAGCTCACATCATTTTCCCTTGCCAATCCATTATTACATTTTTCCCCTTTGGACATCATAGCATAGAAGAACTCATTAGTATATTTAATCCATCTTGCAAAGATTTTTTATGCCATCTAACACCTTTCCAAGCTTCTATTGATGAACACACTTTCATGTTCATATTGAATCGTGTGATCCATTTTCCACATCTCGCACTTGAATGGATTACAAGATATGATAGTACAAAAATTATTGGAGAATGGTATGATAATGATACAAGAATGCTCACATCTAAAATGATAAAACATCATTACTCATACCACTACCTATTCAACTTTGAAAATACCTATAGACAACCTAGAATCCATCTTATGGCTGATATTGGTAGATGGCAGATTCTTTATGGGGATAATGTTTAGAAGAATATCATGACTTTGTAAATCATTAGTTTTTATATAATTAGGTTTGTATGTAATAAAGCATGGATTGACACTGTCCACAAATTTGGTGTGATATTCCTCCATGTGATATTTTAAAATAAATTGTAATGTTCTAAGTCTTGCATGGCAATGTCAGTAGATTCATTTAATCACAATTGTGTATGAATTTTTAAAACTTTTTAACTATCACCTTCAGCTCTCATCTTTCCCTTAGAGGGATAAGATCCAATACGACTATTGCCAATTTAATTTGCTTTTTTCCAAATGATTTAATCATTATTAAATACTTATGTAAAAACATGCATTCTTGATGGGTTCCTCTTTTATTTCGTATAACTTATTAAAATTATTTTTGAAAACAAAATTAAACTCTTAGATACAATTATTCAAAAAATGTAGCTATGGATCAATCAAGATTGAATTTTGAATCAGAAGAGGAGAGGAGGCAATATCAAAGAGCACATCGAAGAGAATATCAAAGAGAATATAGAAGAAGATGCCGAGAAAATTTGACAGATGATCAAAGGGAAGAGGAAAGAAGAAGGACCAATGAAGCTCAAAGACAAAGACATGCTAGACATAGGGAAAAAATAACAGTGCATGAATTAGAATTTCAAAATATAGGGGAAGCTAATATGATAACAAATAATCGTCAAAGAACATCTAAACAAGTCTCTCATTTTGAAAGAGAAGAAATACAACAGGTTGATCCCCATTCAAGTGGGATGCACAATCAAGCATCTATTCAAAATATTGAGATAAATCTTGAAGATGAAAGTTCAAGGTCAATAAAACGAGTACCTGAGACACCGCAACATAGAAATCAAATTGACATAAACTTGGGTGTAGAAGGTGATGCACAAAATAGGCCAAATGCAAATGGAATGAATGAAGCTGATTTTAAAAGACTTCAAATGTGATTTTGAGTTTAGTTAGACAACTTTAGAATACCAAACATGTGTTATATCTATCAAGAAAGTTATTTAGGAATTAAATTATGTCGTAGTTCAGAAGGTCCTATATGTAATAGATGTCGACAAGAGAGAGGAAATAATAGATTTTCAACTTCAAATAATATGGATCCTGGGCCACAACCAGATGAGCTTGCAAAATTGGCTCAAGTAGAGGAAATGGAAATGTTGATTGCATGTGTCAGTCCAATACTACAAGTTACACATGCAATAGGTGGTCAGTACAAATATAAAGGACACACAATAAGTTTTCCACAAAATATAGAACATGTTTAAAAAAAAATTCCACATACAATAGATCATTTGCCAATCATTATTGTTCGAAAAAGGGATCAATGTGGCACAAATTATAACTTTATAGTGAATAGGGATCGTGTGTACAAAGCACTTAAATACAAAATTGAGCATGACAAATTTTATTCTGATGTTAGAATTGATGAAAATGCTCTCAATGATCTACCAAGAAATTTACATAAAAATATTTTCAACTGATTGAAGATAGTGCATATGGGATTTGATTCTGATACAAATGAAATCATATTTGTGGGTCCACTCATGGAGATAGATGAAGGTAACATAATTGATCACACAACATCAATGGCCTCCAGACCACCTAATGCCCAGAGAGAAATGGAATTAATCCATGCACGGGTTAATAACCCTGACGCAAATCCAATATCATTGATCGATTGGCCAGGAATTGGTGCATCTCTTGTCAATGAATATGTCACATCAGGATTACTCGATATGGCATTTCCAACATTATTTCCTGATGGTAGATGTGATTGGTTAGAACCACGAATGAGGCGAGTGCATCTGCATGAATTTGTGAAACATCTATTGTGGTATAGAGATCATTGTTTTGGTAAACATCCCAGATTCAAATATTTTATGATGAACATGATAATGAGACACCGTGCACAAAATTCATTTGCAGTCTTTGCAAAAAGAATATTTCAAGACATGCCGATCACCATCAATGAGCTATGTCAACATATGGAAAACATGCCATAGTCTCATTTGGCTAATAGGTTAATGCAGTTTAAAACAACATTGAGGGGTACAAAGTCATATTGGGCCAAATGTCGTGCAAAATTAACTAACATGCTTCATCAAATAGGCTCTCCTACAATATTCTTCACATTAACTGCAACATATATGTATTGGCCTAATTTGCATGCACTAATGCCAAGAACAACACCAACTACTCTACGGGAAGCTCAACTTTGGCGAAAACAAAATTTTATCGACTATCCTCGTATAGTTGCACATTACATGCACCTTAGAAATTCAATATTCAGAAAATAAATTATAGAAAAATGAATGAATGTTAAAGATTTTTGGTCAATATATGAGTGGCAACACAGGGGTTCACCACATGTGCATGGATTCATATGGATTAATGGAGCACCCAATATGGACAACATTGATTGGTCAGATGAGGAGCAACGAAAAAATGTTGAAAGATATTTTCATTCCATTGTTCATGCGTAGAATCCTAGAGAAGATCCACATCAACGAAATATACATGCATGTTTATAAACATTTTTACCTATATCTAATGGTATATGATATAAACTATTTTATAGCTTATGATGTAACTAATATATTCATTTGTATTTTCAATTATAGGCATTCCAAAATTTTCCTCAACATCCATGTCTAAAAAAAACAAGACAACTTGGAGAGATGGATATTGCCCATGACTATGAAGAGATCCTCAATTATGTAGAACGACATACGGTGTGTAGGGAAGGTGCATGACTATGAAAAAAAAGAGTAAGGATGGTTTGCAAGTAATTATTTTATGATTTTTTTTTTATATCAATATTAAATATTATGTACAAAAAAACTTAACAAATATGTGATATGTTGATATTAATTTTAGGTATAATGCTCCTTGGCCTTTGAATCTGGGGGGATCCAAATTATATGAAGACATTGAAATAGGCAATTTTTTTTTTGAACTAGCAAGAAATGATGATAGATTCAATTCACACAATTGCCTCATATTGCAATTGTGGAGAGCAAATATAGATTGGTAACCTATTCTTTCTAAGCATGCAATCATAAAGTACATTGCAAAGTATGCAACAAAAGCAAAGAAAAGCTCATAAATGTATCACAAGATGTTGTTGCAGCTTTCAAACTTGGAAAACCCTGATGATTTAGCTGCACAAGCATACAAAAGGATTTTGACCGAGATAGCTATAGAAAGGGACATTGGAGCTCAACAAAACATGTCATGTATGTTGCTAGAACTTCCACTAGTGGAGACCAGTAGAAGATTTGTAAATCTAAATGTCTCATGTGAGGCGTTCAAACCTATAACTATAAATAATGAAGACAACAATGAAGACCAAAAAAAATCTTTCATTGATGGATACATAACAAGGCCTTCTTGTATGGAAGATGTTGCATTAATTGATGCAGCTAGATCATGGATATATAATCTTAGAAGAAGAAGAGACAGCAAATGGGAGCCAAGGGAAAGAGCAACAATTGTCTGAGTTTTTCCTAGGTTTCTATCTCTTCGTCCATGTGAGTTAGATAAATGGATTGACTTTTTTTTATCAGAATTATTACTCTACAAACCATTATGTGACATAGAAAGGGATATTGGTCATGATGACCAATCCATTATAACCAAGTGGGAGTCATTTAATTACAATCCTTGGCATGTCGAGTGAACAACTATAGAAAATGTTGAGGCTACTACTGATTCAAAAATTGAAGAGAATGAAACTATTTAGGGAAACACCACCGAGCATGAATGGGAAATTATATCTATGTTGCATCATGGTCAAAATATACAATTTACAAAAATAGATATGTTGGGGAGAAGAGACATTGATAGACATACAGATTGGTCTGTTGATTATCAAGGTGAAGAGTACATAGCTACAACAATCAATTTCATAAATAACATGAAGGAGCATGGATGTCTTATATATAATGATATACCCCAATGTGTCTACTACACATCCCTTAGTGATAAACAAAAAAAGGCAGTTGACATAATTATGACACACTACCACAAAAATCAAAATGGAGTGCCATTGTTCATGATAATTCAAGGAACAACAGGAACATGAAAGTCATATCTAATTGGTGCCATTAGTCAAGCTCTTGAAAATTTTGCAATGCCATCTCATTCTCCCCTTCTATTACTTGCACGAACTGGAGTTGCAACATTTAATATAGGAGCCTCTACAGTTCATTCAAAATTTAGGATCATAATACAAGATTTTACTCAGTTAGAAGGAACAAGACTTACCAGTTTTCAAGAATAAATGACACAATCGAGTACATTTTGAGTGATGAAATGAGCTTCATTGGTCAGAACATGTTGGAAAACATAGATTTTAGACTCCAACAGGCATTCCCACAAAGTGCACACATAAGCTTTGTAGGTATAGAATTCAATTTTGACAAATGAAGTCAACTATTTCAAATTATACTAATACATGTTCATCTACTAAATTTTAATAAAAATATTTTTTAGCCGATAGGCTTCTTATTGTGGACTCGCCAGTCCACATTCACCCGACATACCTGTCTCACGCACCTGAATACCATTAGATGCCAAACTTTCGATCAAAAAATTGACTCACACCGTTGAACTGTTGCCGAAAACCATTTTCAATTATCCGTTTTTGTAGACATGACTTGACATCAAATCTACACTCATTAAAAATTGTATCAAATCTCCACTCATTAAATTCGTATAAAAAACTAGCTGGCTAATAGAATGCAGTGTTGTTAATATCTATCAAGCATGTAAATGCAATGCCATCAGGTAATATTTACTATGAATAGATTGAAGCAACAACTGTAGGGAAATTGGTTTTGGTTCGTCTCATTAAAAAAAATCTACTGCAGTGGGGCTTCGTAGTTTTTCCAGCAAACTCTGCCCATTTTTGCTATGTAGGGTTTTGTAATTTTTCCTGCAAACTTTGCCCTTTTCCTCTCACCGGCATCATAGATAGCACGACACAATTTTGTGCAGAATCTTGAGGTAAGTCACTTGCCATGGTCTAGGGAGTTTTATTTATTTTTGGTATCTGTTAGCCGCTCTAAAACAATTCTACGTTTTCAGCCGTTAAGAAACTACCTAAGAGGCATCTACGAACCCTAACGTTTGCTTATTTTCATCTAAAACCTGCATCTTGGTCATTGGTTGCAGACATTCACCTTCCCTTTATGCCATTTCGTGGGCTGACAAAGGAATGGATGGAGGTTGTGCACTCTCAGGTACCAGGGCAACATATAAAGTGAGAGGCAACTGGTAGATTTGGCCACATAGAGAGGGGCGTGAGGTGAAACTTCCAATCCTCGCACAGGCCTATGACTAGAGGTGATTTTTTTGTCATTGTTTGTTGAGTTTGTCTAATGACGGTGTTCTAAATGGTTGAGTCGAGACCCTAAGAAAAATGTCATTATTTAGGCATTTTATTATATTTGTTTATGGTTCTTCTTACTCATGATTTCAAACGCAGTTTTACCACAATAAAATAACAAGGTAACTGTCATTATTTAGGCATTTTATTATATTTGTTTATGGTTCTTCTTACTCATTATTTCAAACGCAATTTTACCACAATAAAATAGCAAGCTAACTGTTGCTTGTAAAAGCATGCACAAATATATATCTTCTATTTCTGATTAAAGGAAACAACAAAGTTTTTATTGTATTTTAAATCTAAATTCCTCTTAAGTAGTCACAATAGTCCTTTATTCATTTTAAGTAACAACTTTTGCTATAGCATTTTGCCCCACAAACTATGAACCCAGAAAACACTAAATATATGAACAATAAACCATTAAATAACAAAGTAAACAGGATCTGAGGATTTTACTGTAATGAAGACTCCATAGGATTGTCACTGAGTAAATCTGAAATACACATGAAAGTACACATATTTATTCACTGGAGGAAAAGAAAAACTTCTTTAAGGGATAATTAGAGTCCTTCATCATCCAAAAGGTTCTCATCGTCATCTTGCACCATTTTTTGTCCAATATTTCTGATTATATTGGGAAACAGAAAGAAAAAAGACCTAAAAGTTATAACTCTATCATATTGAACGCTAGTTCACAGTATTGACAATCCCAACTGGACCTTATGAATCAAAATTCTAGGCCATTGGAAGGGATTAGTCTTTGAGACCTTAACTGTAGATTTTGTACACAGGTATCTGTGTCACACAATTGTACACAACTCCCATTTTGACAAGGATGAAAAACAAGTTGACGATGGAATTGGAGAGATACAAGATGGAAATATAAAAGAAGTAGAAAAGTAATAAATGTAAGGTGTTGCATCTGAATTAGGGAAGAGAGACCTCAGCAGAGAAAAAGCATCGCCAAAAAAAATCCCTATTCCCTCGTCAATATTGTAAATAAGGTAGAGGGGATTAAATTGTGAGCAAGTGATGGCAGTCAGCTCAGCCTCGCCCCATTTAGGCACTACTGCTCAATAGACACCCGCTAGCCTGGGAAGTAAAACACGTCCTGCTCCAGTGCCAGCTGCTCCCTCAGCTACGCATACGTGTCAAGCTCCACAATCCCCAATACAAACACCAATGATGCAGAATTGAGCTTTTGGGAATATAATTTAAAATTTTGATTATGAGTGACTCTATTCATCTGGACAATTTCTATCAACAGATTATGGAACAGAGTGATTTTGAAGGAATAAGGTTTCAGGTTTCACTTTTAATTTTTTATCTTTTAGTTGTCTTTTGTTTCTTCCTGCTTTTTATTTGTGCTTGTCCTTACTCAGCAAGAAACCATCCTCCTAATTTTGGAAAACAGGTTGCCACAAATATATTTCTAGCTTTCAGCTTTCGGTTTATTCTAATTTTCTTTTTCTTAATCTTTTTTCACTCGTGATCAACTTTTAACCAACTAGCATTTATCTTCAAATATTTGGACGTAGAACTTAGGTTTATTTGGGAATACATCTTCTTTATTTAGCTTTTACTATTTTTTTCCACTTTCTTCTTGTTTTTGTGCATTGCCTTATCTAGCCAGCACACATACTTATAGTTCTGTAAATGAGGTTTTTAGGAATATAGTCATGAAATTTTCTGGATCACTGCACTAATAGCTATTGTTCAATTATTATAATTACTTTACATCTATTTATTCAATGTTAATGACGATTGAATTTGATCACAAGGCTAGATGAGACTAACTGTCTACAACACTATTGTCACAATTGAAAACATGATCATACTTAAAACCTATGTATACAATTGAAAACATGATCAAACTTAAAACCTAGGTATAGTACTGTATACCTTGGAATTCCTAATACTCTAAATGTGTGGAATAACTAAGAAACATGAATAACAAAATGCCAAGGACACCTCAAGATTAGCCAAAAGAGAGTTACAACGAAAAGGAATGCAAATAAAATGAAACACAAACACTTTTACCTCCCTTGTTGTTGAAACTTCTTTGATTGGCCCTTGCTTGGATTGGTTGTGTGCTCCTTAGATGATTGTTTGAATGTCTATAATGCAAGCTTCAATATGCAAAATGATGGACAAAGATGGTTGAATGATTGAAAAAGGCTTGGACAGCATGTAGTTATGAGAGTGCAAAGTGTTGAGAATGCAAAATGACAGCATAAGGGTGCAAGATAGCTAAGTGTTGTGGAAATGCCCTTGAGGAGGGGGTATTTATAGAAGAATTTGAATTCTCTAGAGAATTCAAGGGTCAAGATTGATCCAACAAGGCCAAGATGAAGGGCTATGGTGGGTTGAGAACCCACAAGCCCTCACATCTTGACATGTGGAGGGTGAAGTGGACAAGAGGATATGAGGTGGAGATGAGTTGTCAAAAAGGTACATGAGGTGGAAAAGGACATGCACCTTGGGGATGAGAGGATTTCCACAAAAAGGGATTTCTTGTCCCCAAGTGGGAGTGAAAGGGACATTTGAGGAATTTTAGAATTCCTCAAAAGTCTACATGGGAAAAGGAAAGGTGGTTGGGGGGATAAATGTGAATTAAAAATTCACATTCCTAGGATGGCCTAGAGGGTAAAAGGTGGGCTCCAAAAAGGTGGGACTTGGTCACATGTGGAGATTGTGACAAGTCCAAGGTGGGTCACATGTGGAGATTGTGACAAGTCCAAGGTTCTAGAAGCCTTGGAAGGATGAAATGTGAATTAAAAATTCACATATAAAAGAGGGGAATCTAGGACATATAAAAAAGAATTAAAAATTCCTTGGAGAATGATTAGGCTCAATTAATTAGTAATTAGAGGATAATTAGGGGCTAATTAGGATTAAAAGCCAACTTGCAAAAGTTGGAGGATGTGACACATCCTAATCAAGGATTAGGCATGTGCACATCCTTAATGAGATTAGGAGATGGATTAAGATTTGATGAAAAAGACATGTGAGGAATTAAATAAATGTAATATTTATTTAATTTATTTGAAGAAAAGAGGATTAAGGAGGGTAAGGTATTTAATTATTAATTAAATACCTTAGGGATTTGGCAGAATTAAAGATATTAATTAAATAATAGTAATATTATTTAATTAACTAGGATAAGAGGATGTTTAGACGAAAAATGATAAATTTGGATAAATTAAGTGTCCAAATTTGGATGTCTACAAGTACTTATGTTGGAATGTTTGACAAGATTCAACTATTGGATTCGTATTAGCTTTAATTGCAATGATGTTGCTAGATTGTTTGCCCAAATTCATTAGTAAATCCCTATTAATTTAATTGGTGGTTATAATGTTGGAATATTTGAAGAAATCAACACTAGGAAATTTGGTCTTAGTTACAAGAATAATGTTGAAAGTTATAGTTAGGTTGCAGTAATTAACTTTAATTTCACCTCAGTGGTCAAAATTAATTTCACTTTTTTTGTTAAGATTTAGAAAAATATGCTACTATTAATGTATTATAAATGCATTCTGAAAACTAATAACATTCATTCGAGCAACAAAAATTATTTATATGTTGCACTTAGCCTTAGAAGTAACAAAAAAGAATATTACTAAGAGAAAGCAAGCAAGTTTCTATCCATCTATGATAACAATTTCAATAAAGTTTTTATAATTTAATTTTTGAAACCTGTAAAATGGAACATTATGATCTGTATAAAGATCAGAGCAGTGATAATACAAAGGCATTTGATAAAACTCAATATTTCGATTTGTTTCCATTTGAGCTAGCATGTCACATATTTGCTTTGGTGTGTTCACTTGCCTTATCTTCAGTTTTTTGTGATCAATCTTCCCTACTTTTAATATGTACTTATGGTAGGTTTGTTCCAAAAGCTGAGAATCTGCATCTTTGTTGTTAAAAGATTCTTTTTGTACGATGTAATTATGCTTGGAATGGAAGAAGGAAGAACATTTGTAGGTGTATCTTTTTTGTTTTTAGGGGTTTGGGTTTGTGAGGAAGTGGCAGGACTTGAAGTAAAAAGTTGGATTGTGCAAGCTAATGTTGTTCTAAGGTGCTGGAGTGTTTGCCAAAATTTAATACTAGGCCTCATGCTAGCCTTAGTCAATCTTAATGTTCAATTCACAGTTTGATGGACATCAAAATTGATGATTTTAGGTAAAAAAAAATTAATTTTTTTTTATCAATTTTTTTAATCTATTTACATTTTTTACTTGGATTTCTTTTTTATGTATTGTAAGATGTTATTTTCTTATATTCTCTCATAATTGCAACATATTTGGAAGTGAATACTAAATACTTGAAGATATCTCACATTATTATGTTTTGTTTAATTAATCTATAAGGCTCTTTTTTATCTTGTACGAATTATATTTTATTGATACAATATTGTTACAAAAATTACATAATTTTTATTTATTTGTTGTTTGTATGTGTTATCTTATGTTTTGTAGTTATTCAATCACAATTAAGAAATTAAAATGTTTGTATTCACTTTTTTAAATATTTAAGCTTGACTTTCTTTTATTTTACTTGTAGTCAAATCTCTAAAAAATAGCTACCTCATCCATTATTTTATAGTTCTTTTTTGTAAATATAAATGTAAATATTTAAAATTAGCAATAAGAAAAAGAAATTAAGTGGCTAAAATTAACAATGTCAAAGAATTAATAATTTTTTTTAATTAACTTATGTTTTTTAAGTCTTGTTAATCTATTTTTCTATAGTGCGGAGTTGAATGATTTTTTGATATTAGCTAACATTAGGTTCAATCTTAAATTTGTTTCATTTAGGAATGGCAAATTTTGGTCGTCATATAGACATCATTGAAATATCGAGTAGCAGTAGTTCCCTTGATCTTCCATTTTCTTCATCTCTCGTGATCAATTGGGGTGGAACTCCTACAAGCATGGTTCAAGATTTTTTAGCCGATATCACTACTAATAGCTTTGACTTTTTATAGAAAGCAAGGACATTTGTTCCAAACATACATAGTGTGCAAGGTTTTGAAATTCAGTCAATGGGAGAGAAATTGAATTGCATCCATTCAACTTGTGACACGCTAGCTGCCTTTTGGACTTTCTTACGGGAAATGCAAGTTTTTGAGCACTACAGATGAGGCGGTGCTTCATACATAAGACTCACATTCTAGAACTATCTAAACAATGTCTAAAAAAAACTTTAGTTTTCCAAATGTGTATATCATATAATATTGTAATGTGATTATGAGGTCTACTAACTATGGATAACGTGCTACTTTTTGTGAACTTTTTGAGATAAATGTTATTTACCTATTGATACAAACAAGGCAGTGGACCTAGCAGTAAATTTACATTCCAAAAGTACCTAGATAGCATGTACTACACATCCACTTCAAAACTATGTAAATTGTATGTGATATTCAAATGATTTTATGTCCTCTATTAACTATAGATATATCTTATTTGTACTTGATGTTTTACATATGCAAAAGATGTTGATACTTTTCTTTCATGCTTTTTCTTTTACATCTTATGGCATTGTATTCCACCTATGTATTGTTCCCTACAACCAATTCTTCCAACAATAAATGAGAAGATCCATTTTTTAATTTTTATATTTTTACAACTCATTCCAATTTTATAGGAATATTTCATATCCCTAACGTTATGTCTATATATTTTTATATAACCAATTATGTATTATTTCAATTCATTTATTCTTTTCCCTTTATTTCCTATCGGCGTCTCCCTTGAAACTCCTGTAGGTGCAAGTGCTAGTAATTAATATTTTCAAAATAAATATTATCGTTTATCTTTCAGGTATATCTATAATTTTGGTAGGAGATTTGGCCCAGTTGCCTCTAGTCAATGATAGGCTAGCATATGACAGTAATAGATGAGAAAAGTTACTATGGGAGGAATTTAAAACTGTAGTAACCTTAGATAAAATATTCAGACAAGATGGAGAAAACATCTAGCAACAAATATTTTGTCAACTTTTGACAAATCTAAGAGATGCAAACCCACAAATTGAAGACTAGAAGTTGCTAATGATGAGAACCCCTACTAATATAGATGTTGCAAGCAATGCTGAGTTTGAAAATAGTGTCCATTTGTTCTCCACGAATGACAATGTTCATAGTCATAATAAAAGTATCTTATATTCATTGAAGAATCCTGTTGCACGTAGTGTTGCAACAAAAGCAGGAAGTGTTAATGCAACAAAAGATTATTCAAGTGATGAACTCGATCTAGAGTTATTGATTAGTAAGAATTCAAGGGTCATGTTGACTTCGAATCTTTGGATACAAGCAGGTCTTGTAAATGGAGCTCTGGCATGTATTCGAAAGATTGTCTACAAACCAGGAAGTGCTCCACCTGAACCACCGACATATGTGATGGTTGAGTTTGATAATTGTTCAAGAATACCATTTGAAGATGAGCATCCAAGTATAGTTCCAATAATAGCAATACAAAAGGGCAGAACACTTCAATTACCATTGAGATTGGCATGGGCATTAACTATACATAAATCTTAGGGATTGACTATTTCAAAGGTGATGATTGATATAGGACCAAGAAAAAGAACATGATTGACATTTGTAGCAGTATCTCATGTAAAATCTCTAGAGGGTCTCAAAATAATGTGACCATTCACATATGACCATTATGAGAAAATGAAAAAGGGTAGACAACTTGTGAAGCACAAGGCTGAAGAAGATAGGCTCAAAATTTTAGAAGATAATTGATGTAATATACTTTTTGTGAAAATTTTCTTCAATGGATTTCATACATGTGTTTTTTTTCCACCATAATAATTGCTAATATTATAGGTACTATTATACTTGCTTTCACATTAATATTCTAAATTTTTACATTATTAATAATGATAAATATTTTTATGGTTAAAGTGGTGCAAGATTATAGTGTATTTTGTGGGAGCCAAATTCTTCTTCTCTTTCAAGCACAAGAGTGGATCATAGTTCATGTCAGTTATTAATAATTATTGAATTATTTTAAGATAAATATGTTATTTTATTATATGAATTATAAAAATTTAAGTATATTGAATTTATGAAACTTAACAATTTAGAAATTTATACTAAATTTGTGATTCTTCCTTAGAAACTTATAGCAATTTAGAATTTTTTAACAATTAAGAAACTTTTAGAAACCTATAGCAACTTAAAATATTCCATTGTATGCTTTTGTAATCTCTGTTGATTAAAAATAAATGATAAAAATTTCTTATATAAATTTAAGAACGTCAAGTTATTTATAGAATTCAATTTCTAATATAACTTACATTTCAAATGTTTTCAATCTCTTTTTAATATGCATGTTTGATAAATAAAGATCATGTAACTTTGCAGGGTTTTTATATTGTTAATATAAAATGAATTCCTAGATATGTGTTCTAATGGTCATTTTTGTGTTTCACTTTATACTTTAATATTTATTTCCAAAAGGTTTCTAATGACTTAATTAATATACTAACCTTCAAAAAATTGTATCTATATATATTAATTCTATTAAATCTAAAGTGAGTTACTTTGGCATCATGCATTTTCTTTATGTTTTCTAACCTTAATTTTATTGTTCTTTAATTTTCAGCCAATAAAAGAATTTAAAATGGGAGATTCACAGAACGAATCAAAAATCATGGTTGAAAGCCCAATTGCCTCTGTAAGGTCAAATGATTTTGTTGAAACCCCTATCGACAAATGTGCAAGAACAGTTTTAGAGTGATGCAATAAGATTGTCAAAGAAATTGAAAATACAAGCTTAATAATCGATGATGATGTCAAGGAACTGGAAATAATGACAATGGAAGCTATTGCAAAAAAGGTTCATGAGGAATATAGTATAGTAGCTGTGTTTCCAAATATGCTCAAAGAACTATATGAAGATCACTATGAAAATAAAGGTCGTAATACCGATCTCATTGTTGAAGAATTTGTAATGTATTTACACCATTACAATGAGATGTTATTATGATAATCACTTCTTATTTGACCTTCAATACTTCTTATATTTACAAACTTTGAAGACATTGTAGCAAAGGCTTAATAATTTTGTTTAAATTATATTATAATATAAAAAAAAATACTTTTAAAAAAAAAATTGAAGAATTTTTGTGGCAACATATAAGGCTTCCATTTCTAATATTTTTTCTTTTGACAACATATTTTGTGCTACTCATTATTTGTAATGCACGCCATTTTTAAAAAAATGTGTGGTATTAAATATTTTTTTTATGTGGATGTGTGCCAAATCTATATGAAATATTAAATGTGCCTCAAATATAAGTTATAAATTTTTAAGCAAATGTTTAAATGTTTTATCACATTTTATTCAATGTTAATTTCAAATTTTAAATGATTTAACTTTTTTTTGTGTTGTACAAATGATAATAGCAATTATATATATATATATGAAATTTGATTTTGATCTTCACAATTGAAAAAAAAATTATGCCTTGATAAATCTCCACGCACTCTATATAAATACAAATTTAATATTTAATTTATATTTTTAATAAATTATTTAATAAATGTTTGCAAATCAATCTTAACCTAACCCTAATTCTAACTATATATCTTTACCCTAACCCTATCCCTAACCCTAACCATAATCCTAACCCTAACTATATCTCTAGCCATAACCCTAATGTTAACCCTAAACCTAACTATATCTCTTAATCTTAACCCTAATCCTATTCCTAAGTCATTGTCTAACCCTAAACGTAACAACATAGTGACATTAAACCTAACTATATCTCTAACCCAAAACCTAACCCTAACCCTAACCCCAAACAAAATTAATAAACCTAATCCTATCCCTAACCCTAACCCTAACCCTAATTAAACCCTAACCCTAATCCTAACCCTAATTAAACCCTAACCCTAACCATAATCCTAATCCTAACCTAGAATTAAACCCTAACCCTAATCCTAATCCTAATCATAACCCTAACCCTAATCCTAATCATATTCCTAACCCTAATCATAACCCTAACCCTAACCCTAACCCTAAACACAATTAATAAACCTGACCCTAATCCTAACCCTAACCCTAACTCTAACCCTAACCCTAACTATAACTGTAACCCTAATCCTAACCATAATCCTAACCCAAATCCAAACCCTAATCCTAATTTGAGCCCTAAACCTAACCCTAATCTTAACCCTAACCCTAATGAAACCCTAACCCTAAACTTAATCCTAATCCTAACATAATTAAACCCTAACCCTAATCCTAATCCTAACCCTAACCCCAACCCTAACCCTAATCCTAACCCTAAACCTAACCCTAACCCTAATCTTAACCCTAATCATAACCCTGACCCTATTCCTAATCCTAATCCTAACCCTAATCCTAACCCTTACCCTAAAAAAAATTAATAAACCTAACCCTAACCCTAACCCTAACCCTAATCCTAATCCTAACCCTAACCCTAACCTTAATCCTAACCCTAACCGTAACCCTAAACCTAATCCTAACCCTAACCCTAATCCCAATCATAACCCTAACCTAATTAAACCCTAACCCTAATCCTAATCCTAACCCTAACCCTAATCCTAATCATAACTCTAATCCTAACCCTAACCCTAAACAAAATTAATAAATCTAACCCTAACCCTAACCCTAAACAAAATCAATAAACCTAACTCTAACCATACCCATAACCCTGCTGTTAGTTTCCTAATTCTATCTCTAATCCTAACCCTAACCATAACCCTAATCCTAACCCTAACCCTAATCCTAAATGTAACACCCCTCCAATTTGTTATGTTTTCTCTGACAGTTCTGATACTTTGTTAGACCATATTTTATGTTATTGTTATTTTATCGCTGACAGGGCAGCGATGATAGACTATATGGATGTGATGATACATTATATGCATGGTGATTATGTTTGGCATGCTTTATGTTTGCATAGATGCTTAGTTGAGATGACATTGCTCAATTGTAGTTTAATTGATATTTTATCTCGTCAGTTGATGTGACATTGTATTGGTGAAGATAACAGTATTGCATCACTCAGTTGCGAGTGCCCTGTGATTTCCACGATTCTCTCTTCACAGTGTGTATGAATTATTATATGGATACATGTACAACATTTGCTTTGTTTGTAGGTTTGTTGGTACAGGACAACAACTTCCCCTGGTTTCACAGGTCTGAGCATGTCCACTAACCAACAGTAATGTTGATTGGAAGATAGTAACGGGTTAACCTAGTCAAACCTTTACCCTAGTACAGTGTGTCGTCAGTCCGTGTATTGGTCGTATTTTTTATTCATGTTGGTCTTGGTATTTTATTTACTGTGCAAAGTTTAATTGTGAAGATTAAATTATATGTTATGATTAAGTATTTAATTAATTTATATTATTGGTGTGGGGACTTTGTAATAGATAAATTAATTAATTTAATTTATGTTATAAAGTAATTTTAATTATTAGATTAAATGCGAATTAAAATAAATAAGTTATTAAATGTGAATTGAAAGAAATAAATTATTTTAAAGTCAAATGCATGTATTGGGAAAATATCTTAGAAATATCTTGGTTGTTAAAGAAAAGATATTTGTTGTGTTAGCTGGAAGTTAGAAGGTTTTGTTTTCTAATTGTCTTAAAATTGATTTCCGGAGAGATTGATTGAAATTGTGAGAAAAAGAGGAAGTTGTTTTCATGGGAAAGAAAGAGAGAGGTTTTTGGAAATGGTAGAATTGTTTCGAGGTTTGAGGAAATTGTGAATCTTAGAAGCTCTCTGATAATTTTAGGAATCTAGTTTGTTGTATTCTTGGCCGTAGATTATATTCTGTTCTTTGGGAAGTGGCAATTCTTCTGGAGGAAACTTTGGCAATTGAATATTGCAGGAAAGCTTGGTAGCAAAACTTCGAAGCGACAGATCTTCTGGAATAGGTTCTTTCTGGTTTTGTGAATTTTAATTCGAAAGAGATATTTAATTATTATTGTATTGCAAATTGGAAAAGTTTAGAAGAGGATTTCTTTTATTTTAAGAAGCTTTTATTTTTTTTAAAGAAATTGTTGTAATTGTTACAACCTTTATAGAAAATAATTTAGATCCTCTGTTTAAATTGAGTATTTGAATTAGATTTATACAAAATGAAATTATAGTGGAATTATAGAACTTCTGTTGAATTTAAATCTAAAACTTAGAAAACCTCTTTCTGGAAAATTGAATTTAATATTCTCTGTAGAAAATGATAAATCATTGTGAAAGATTTAGATCCTTGTAGGGAATGATTTTTAACACAATAGAAAATCCAAAGGAAAGTATTTGATGATTTAAGAAACCTTTGTAAAAATCTTTCTACATAGTTTATGTAGAAATTTTCTTCTGTGAAAATTGGAAATATTCCTTTGTAGAAAACTTTTTCGTGAAAATTGGAAATATTCTCCTGTAGAAAATATTTTTTTAAACCTCTGTTGAAATTGAAACATCTGGTAAATATGATAATCTTCCTGTTGAAAGAGTGTAAACTTGCTCGATTAAAGAATTTGAGTTGTTTAATATATATATATATATATATTTATTAATGATATGTAGAGATTATTCTAGAGAATTTTTATTGGAAATCTATTGAAATTTTCGTACGACGAATCTTTTATAAATTCGTAGTGTTTTTAAAAAATAAAATATATATAATATTATGGGAGGCTGGGGGCTTACCCCACAACCGCCCCATAGGGAGCGACCCATGTAAATGGCTTTCTTTAAATTCGTCCGCCGATGAATTATTGTGATTCAGAATTTTATTATATCTTTTTTTTTATATATAAATATTTATATAATACATGATATATATATTATATAATATATATATTATTTAAAATATGTATATATATTATATATATGTATATATTTATATATAAATATATTTATTTAAAATGTTTAATTCATTAGGTAATTATTTTAAAATGATTTTTGGAAAAGAATAATTGGATTATGTAATTAGAATATATATATATTTATAAGAAATATTATTTAAATAAATATTATGCTGTTAATTAGTGCATGCAATGCACAAGTAGGTGTTTTATAATAAATTGATTCTATTAGAAAGAATGAGATTTCTATTTATGTGTGATTGTGAAATTTGAGTTAAACAACTAGTTTTGATTTCTTATGGTTTGTAAATGGAAGTATATTTTTAAAATAAGCATGCAAATGGATGGGCTAGTAAATATTAAAATAAAATGACTCAGAAGAGAAAGTTGATTTATATTTAAATAGATATTGTATTATTAAAACATTTAATGTACAAGTAGAGGACTTTATAATGCAATGATTGTAATAGAGAAATTGATTTTATTATTATATGAACAGTGGAATTGAAGTTAAATAAATAGTTTTATTTTATTTCCTTATTATTGCAAATGGAATTATATTTACTTTGAATAATTGCATATGATGAGATATTGATTCAATTTGGATTTAGGAAATCCAAATATTAGATTAGTTAAGTGTCTAAATTGTTTTAAGCTGTGTTCTTTTCTGTTCACGTTTGTGGGCAATTGAGTTGAATATTATGAATAATTTTTAAATTGAAAGTTAAACAATTGGTTTAATTTGTTGTTGATTATTGGATTTAGGAAATCCTAATGGTTGTTTATTTAATTACTTGAGTGGCTTATTGTAATTGTGTATTTTTCTGTAATTGTGTATTAGAAATTGGGGATATTTGTTGTCGAGAAAATGTAAGTCTTCCAGAGATTATAAAATTGTGAAAGGGTTGTTGTATCTTTTGTTCACACTTTGATATTTCCTTGGGTAGTGCAATGTATTTGGGATTCAGTATTTGACATCCGTAGGGATGTGTGAATTAGTTTAAACACCCAATTACTATGAACAGGTTGTGTGATTTAATTTGAGCACCGGTTGCTATGAACGAGATGTGTTGTTCTTTGCAGAATGGTTGATATTTGTTATCATATTTTGTGCACTGTCTACCCTTAGGTTGTGGAATATGTTATTGTGTTGTTGATAGGGAGTGGCTTTCAATGGGGGTCAGGACACAAAATGGTCCCAGGACATCTTGTGGGAGAGTGAGTTTAATCAGTGGAAATTAAATAACCTATATTAGGGATAGAGTAGCTTAATACATTTAATAAGATAATTTAGCCTCGCTCATTGGCTCAAGGGCTCGTGTGAGACTTGAGATGAATCAGAAAGGCCTGGAATGGCAAGATCGTTATCTTGTCTTCTCAAAAAATAATCGATTCCGCACTAGTGTGCATGTGGGGCCGGGTTCGTGAGAGGTTACTAGGATAACCCAATAGGGGGGTTGAGACCTAAGAATATCTCCTATGGATAACCAATGCAACCTTTGTGATGACACTCCTCCTATGACAATAGTTGGTTTGTATTGTACAGTGGATGTAGTGTCCCTCCGTTTCGGTTGTTCTTGACATCCAAGTAAGTTGTTTGAGTAGTGGTCATGTCGTTTCCGTGTATTTGAGTAAGTGTTTATTGTGTTTTGTTGCATTAATGTATTGTGAGGTGAAATTAATAGTTAAATGGAATGGTATAATTAGTTAATTAAATCTACAATTGCTAAAATAAAATTTAAATTTAAACAATAATTAAGAAGCCAATTTTGTAAAATATTAGATTAATATTTAATTGGATATCTCATGGGGGTAATTGTCAAATGGGAGAAAATAATTTAATTTAAAACAAAATAAATTTTAATAGAATGTTATGAATGATAAATAGTAAAAGCAAAATGAAAGTTGGAAAGATAACCATTTGGATATGGAAGAAAACGTGTTTTCCCATAAACCTTAAAGATAAGATTTTGCAAACTAAGGTGAATAAAGCAAGAAAAGATAATTCTTCTAATTAAGTAATTTGAAATAGAGAAATAAGATTTTTGAACTAAAAGTGAAAAGGTATTAATAGAAGATAAAATAATAAAAGAAAAGATAAAAAGAAAGCCATGCAAGATTTCAAAGGAAATTTTATATGGAAACTAGTCAAAATTGGAGAAATAATTATTTTAATAAAAGTGAAGTAAAAGAAACAAGGAGATAAGCTTGTGAACAGAAATGGAATCAGGTGGTTGTTTTAGGAAACTTGTTTTATGAGGATAATTATTAAAGGATATAAAAGAATAAATAAAATCTTAATGAAGATAAGGGACATCAAATAAAGCAACAAAAATAATAGAAATATTTGCTAGAAAATTCGTGCCCATCTTGGAAGAAAGGATGGAAAAGAACGAAACGCGGGATTGGAAATTTTGGGGGGAGATCGAAGAATGGACATTTTGGGGGGGGAGGCCTATTTTTTGCGGTGGAAAAACTTTCATGGTTTTTGGTCAAGGATCTCATTGGAGTAGCAGGTTGGAGGCTTCGAGGTGGTCAGACTCCAATCAACATAACAACCATCTCAAAGCATTCATTTTTTGGAGAAGAAATGAGCAGCTTCCATTGTAACTTCACTCCAGATTCAGTGAGTTTACATAAGTTTTCTTTTTACCACATTTGATATGAAGTCTAGGTTATGAGTAAACACAGTAGAAAACTTTCTGTAAGACTGTATTTGGTTAAGACATATACTGTTATCACTTGGAAGATCATTTTCTAGTAGTATATAGTTAATTCTTTGACCATTCCTACGTTTGTCTTAATCTGTAAATTTTGAGTTGATGTGATTGTCTTCTCTGTCCCTGGTTTACGCTAGCCCTCAGAATAGTGGGTTTAAAAATGAATTCTCTCAAGGGTTGGACTCATGAAACGTCACTTAAGTTCAAGACACCGAAATCCTCCTTTGGTCAAATGCGCCGTTCAGCCAGCTATGCCAAATCTCCTCTATCATTTAGTCTTCTTGGTGATTATCTTATTGTGGTATTCGATTTCACATCTATCGAATGCTTGTATTGGAAGTGTTTCACTTAGTCCAGTCGATCTTATACTTATAGACCAAGCCACCATGTCCTTCTCTTATAAGTTATTCTAGCTTTCTTTGAATCGTTCCACTCTCTTCCTTCAACTGAATCCTCTAGATGAGATTTTCTCTTTAATCTTTTATAGCATAGCTCATCTTGGATATTCGTTAGGATTCCCGAAATAGAAGTCGTTTTGCTGAAATACTCATCTTGCATTTCTTTATGAACCATAGGCACTGCAAATTTTGATCAACTGTATATGTAAAGCAATAAAGGTTGCTGATGCGTGGACAATACACAGTCCCATCCACTCAACCTACATGATGGTACGCGCCTTGGAAATGGGCAAAGTGCACATTGCTTTGATGCGTTTTAGAGTGCTTCATTAATTCAAGAAATTTGAGAGCTTCCCTGCCAATCCACCATATGTGGCCATTCCCACAAAAGGATATGAAAATCATGGAAAAACCTATCCTGGGAATTGGACATTCCAGCAGGTGACTAATACCTCTTCATGGATGTTCATTTACTTGTCAAACTAGGGAACGTAAACTTTAAATGGAGCAGCACAATATATGCACTAAGAACCAGTTTCAGTCATAATCTATTGAAAAGTAAACACTTGGAAAGAAATTTCTATCTATGCAATAATGTAAAGTTCTCTTAACTCAATCATAGACTAACCAAAGCAGAAATCGTAATAGCTACAGCTGAAGGCCAAACTATAAACTGGCCTTATGCTGTAGGAACAAACACAGGGATGGATTCTCGATGCTGCAGGAACAATATAAGACTGAGCTTGTGTTGAAACTTCTAAAATGAAATCTAACTTGAATTAACAAAAGATAAACAACTACGCTCCTACATATACTTACTAAGTGGGCCCCCTTAGCAAGCATCAACTAATTGACACAGAAGATTGTGCTCATAACTCCATCAACTTTTATTCATAATGTGAAGTCATTTACATTGACTGTTCTATTTCTGAAAACTAACAAAAACCTTGATTCATATTATATCTTTAACTCTTACTTAATCTACTTCTCTATCTATCTATCTATCTCCTTCTCTGATCTGTTCTGTTCTGTTCACCCGCACAGGAGGAACACTTATTTTTAAAACAGGAGAACAACTAACTAACTATCTAACAAACAAACAAAGACGTGGAAATGAAATATATCCTGAAATCGAGGAACATACTTCATAAATGAGTTATCCGTTCAACCCGATGCAGAGAGAATCTAGCACTCCACTCTTTCCAAATTAAATGGCATTCAAAATCCTTCCCAACGGTTTTGGTCAAAGAGTCTTCGCCAAAGCTTCCTCAAAGTCATGCAGGAAATGGACTTTACTGCAAGGCTGAGATTGTCTACGCTTGACTTGATCATACTTTCTTCAACAACCTGCAAAACACAAGGTAATAGATACGAAAGAAAAGGCACATGGCACATACACAATATCCATTCATTAATCACATATTTAAATCTATTTCATCATTCAAAAACTACATGCGCTATACCAGTCATTTGGGAAGTCAACAGGGTAATAAATACAGACATGTCAACATAATCAGCTACAGGAACATGAAAGTGTATTGCTATAGGATATCCCCCAATAAAAAGGTTTCAAGAGAGTTAAACAACCATAATCAACAGAAGTAAAGGTATTAAAATTACACCATGATATCCAGATGATGAGCATATTTTGGGCTCATCATTTTGCCCCCTACTTAACCCAATGCTGGTCCTCCAGCATTAAACTTCCTGGTGGTCTCTCTGAAATCAGTGGCTGAGGAATGACCCTGAAATGGAACTCCAAATTTGTAACAAAAGCCTCTGTAACTCTGTCGTCCTTCATACCTACGGGCTTCTAAGTCATCATTAAGTTTTGTAGCCTGATAGGAATAAAGGGGCCACATTAGCACAGGAGGTCTAAATGTTAATGGCAACCACAATTCAAACCTCTTTTGGAGTCCTAGCTGTATGTATTTGCTTGACCATTTAAGAGCTGCTGTAAAATTTAGTGGACTGTGAGGTTCAGACTTTCTTAACCCAACAGTTAATCTTTCCCACCTCTTTTCAACTCTGGAGTATGACAGTCTCCAAAACGAGTATGATTGTTCCTGAAATTCATCATATACCTGTCTCCTGAGATCAAATATTTTCACTCTGGCTGTATCATTATTAATACCATATGCCAAAGTAAGCCAGGTTTTCAACATTGTGCGAGGGTCTGAACTCTCAGAATGCAATGGAACAGGCTCATTCCTTTTGGCTTCTTCATAGGTTTCCCATTGCTTGCCATAATTTGTTTCATTTGCTGCCCAAAACATAAACGATCTCAAATGGATATCGCCAATATACAGAAGAGGATTCCACTCTATTTCAAATGGAATTAAGAAGCCATGAAGGTAAAATTCACACAAAGAATTTCTGAGCCAATTAGGGGCTGCCTGATATGCTTCATAAAACTCTTTAGCATTGTGAAAAATAGGATCTTGATTTCTGGAAATTCTCATTAGTTGAAACCACAAGAACTATTCTTTGAGGCACAGAGCATAAACTCTGGGTGGTGGTCTGCATTCCATAATATGACCAGTTACCTTTAGCATTTCATCCATCTTTTCTTTTAACTCCTGAATTTCCAGTTTCTGCTCTTCAATTTTCTTTTTCAGTTTCTTCTTTTCCTCCTCCTAAAGACTCTGTTGCATTTCAGTCTTGGCCAGGTGGCAGAAAGTCAGGGTTTGTAATGTAACCGGTTTCCATGTAGCTTTGACATATTCCAAAAATTCAATTAAAAATGTTTTCTTATAAACAACAATGGCTTGACAAGTTGCAGGGGGAATTGAGGCTTCATTGACCACTTCCAATGGTTCAGTCTATTCTTCCTTTTACTGCAGGAAAAACTCCTATAGCCGCAACAAACAAGTCATCAAGACTTGGTACTCCCCTTTCATTATGCTCAACTTCCCTTGTCTCAACTTGTTCTTCTTCAAGAATAACAAATGAACTTTGTGCAACACTTCCAGACATATTCTGAGAAACATCAGGTTCAGACTCAACAGATTCTTCTGAAATTACAATAACCTTAGGTTGAGGTGAAGCAGGGGATATTTTACATTGTGTTCTTGTAGAAACTCTTCTTGGCAGTGTTGTGGCTGCAGGAGGTGCTCTCGTAGCCTTCCTCTTTTTGAATTGCCTAGAAGGTTCTGCCTTGTCGGAGGATGATGATGAACTGGTGATGGCAACAGGTGTTGCTGTAGGAGACAATGTTGCAGGGGAAGAAGTTGCATGAGAAGAACATTGCCTTTTCTGAGAAGGGGGGTCAGATTCTGGGATTTGCTCAACCCCAGATGACTCTCCGACCTTAGTTTTTCCTCTCTCTCTCCTACTGGCAGCCCTAGTTTGCACCCGGGCAAAGGACTCTGGTGTGAGAGCTGCAGGACCAAGTGCTATAGGAGCAGATGATGCTTGCCCTATTCTTCTACTAGTGGACGCTATTTCTTCTTTCTTTTTCTGAGGTCGTGGGGTAAGTGCTCTAGGGGTTCTAAACGTTGCAGGCTCTTCTGGGCAACAAATTCTTCCTAGGAAAGAGGTGATACATCTCTCAAAGAGCGTGCAATCAACAATTTTATGAGGCCATGGTGAGCAATAGAATTATCTTTTCCCTATTGGGTTCCGTGGGCACATTGTTCCAGGAAGTTTAACAAAAAGTTTGAAACATTAACAACTAATCCATGCCTCATATGACTTAGCAATTTGAAGTGGTAAGAATGTAGGTAGGAGAAATGGCCTTCACAAGCTAAATACCTAATTATGAAAGCAGTGTATTCAGGGTATGGAGGAGGCAACGACACTCGCTTGCATCCCTGCTTTGAGACCTCCAAAGGTCCATCAGTGGGTATTGAAAATTCCACCCTTGCAGAGGCAGCATCCGAAGAAAAATGTTCTCCAACGGCTGGGAGCCCGGTTACTTCTGCAATTCTTTCTTCAGTCACAACAACTGTTAGACCCCATACAGTAGCCTCCCCTTTAGCAAGGGTTCTCAAAAATTTGCCTGCAACCTCCTCGTCAAAAGAATCTAAACTCAAGAAGTAATTCAACCAACCACAAAGGCTGAATGCTTGGGCCGTTTGAGGATTTTGCATTAACAACTCATGAGCTATAGGCTCATGCCTAACCAGCTGACCACCCATGTTCACAGTTTTGCTTTAACTGACTCAACTCCTTTTTGAAAATCAAGAATTTCCCCTGTTTTGCTCTAGTTTTTCTCTGTTCCGCTGTCAATTTCCTTTTCTTTTCCAAAAATGAACTTTATGAACTTTTTAAACAAGCATTTTTTTCTCTTTTGAATGTGATTCTCAATGAAAAACATGCAATGAAAAAGACATGCGATCATATTTGGAAAGTACCAGAAAAATAATAAAGAAAGATTATCTAAGCAGTTGTGACAGCGGTGAAAGGACAGGTTTAAAAAGTGGATTATCCCGCCCCCTACTTAGAGTATGACATGTGTCCTCACATTTACTAGGGAATAGGCGAAAATCGGGTAATAATAACTTATACAGACAGTGCAGTAAATGAATAGAATGAAATAAATCAAAAATGTGATAATCAAAAGATATTGCATACCTTTCATTAAATGTTCATACGTGTTGAGAAAGTTGACAGCTTCGACATGAGATGACAGTTGGGAATGAGATCATAATTAGGGGTGGTGCGGATGGATGAGGTGGATGGATGATGTGGACAGACGAGATGAATGAATGGAATGGATGGATGGTACGAAAGATAAAGAAGTGAAATGTGGCGATAAGTGGAAACGAAGAAAAGGGGTTCCCTTAAAAGGAAACCTTTATTATGAGCATGCATTAGAAAATCACGGAGAAGCTGCAGGAGCAAGGCCAAAGCCTTTAGCTGCAGGAAGAGTTGCGGCAGAATCTTGAACGAACTGTTGCATGAATTCCTCTTTTAAAACTGGTTTATGGTACAACCGAAGGCAGTGTCCATTAACTAGCAACTTGAATCTAACAGGATCAATTGTAACAAGTTGCACTGAACCATTAGCAAATACATTATCAATTTCATACAGGCCCAACCATCTGGTTTGTAATTTTCCTGGACTGTCCTTATATCGTGAGTCATAAAGCAGGGCCCAATCTCCTACTTTGAACTTCTCCTTAATGTATTTATCATTCCACCTCATTCTCTGATTTTGTATCATCTCAGTGTGTTGCAGGGCATCCTTTCAGAGCTCATCCAAAGCATTGAGCTGCATGATTCTGTCCTTTTGTGCATTTGTTAAATCCATGTCCATCTCCATTGCTGTTCTTAGAGTCTTATGTTCAAACTCTATTGGCATTACAGCTATTTTACTATACACCATTTCAAAATGTGTATATCCTATAGCAGTCTTCCAGGTAGTACGGTAGGCCCATATAGCTTCTGGTAATCTTGTGGCCCAGTCCTTCCTATGCAAATCGACAGTTTTAGTCAAAATGGCCTCTATATCCCTATTTGTGACTTCAACCTGGCTATTGGCCTGGGGGTGATAAGGAGTTGATTTCTTGTGCCGTATATTATATTCATTGACTAAAGCTATGATAAGTGTATAAGTAAATTGTGTTCCTTGATCTGTCACTATTTCCCTAGGGACACCAAACCTAGTAAATATTTCTTCATAGAGAAATTCAGCCACTTTATTGTCCCTAGCATGTTTCATAGGCTTAGCCTCTACCCATTTTATGACATAGTCTGTGCATACAAGGATGTAGGACTTACCATTGGAAGGTGGATCAATTGGTCCTACAAAATCGAGTCCCCATTTGTCGAAGGGAGCAACTACAACTTGTGGAAATAAAGGCATCTCATTAGATCGAGTTGGTCTTCCCATCCTCTGGCATCTGTCACACCTCCTGGTATATTTGGCTGCATCTCTATGCAAGGTTGCCCAATAGTAGCTAGTATTTAGAATTTTCATCGTTGTTCTTTTGGCAGCAAAATGTCCACCACACGGCTCATCATGGCTGGCATACAGTATATCATGAGTGTCCTCCTCTGGTACACATCTCCTCATAACTTGATCTGGCCCAGTATAAAACATGCAATCTGTAATCCAGGAAAAGTTAAAGCTTTTCTCTACCAATAATCTCTTTTCCTTAGGAGAGAAGTGAGGAGTTCTTCCTGTAGCCAGATAATTTGCTATCTCAACATACCATGGGTGAATAACCTTAATTGCAAACAGGTGCTCATTAGGAAAGGAGTCTTCAACAACCGCGGAGTCATCTTGCCTTTGAAGTCTGGAAAGGAAATCGGCAACCACATTGGCTTTACCTAGTTTGTCCACAATTGTAATGTCAAATTCCTGCATCAGCAATAACCATCTTGGCAGTCTCCCGGATATTGCTACTTTGTTCATGAGATACCGGATTGTGGCATGATCAATATGAACAAATATCTGATAACCAGTAATATAATGCCTAAATTTATTGAGGGCGTAAATGATTGCTAACATTTTTATTTTTTCTGTAACAGTGTAGTTCAATTCAGCTCCTTGCAAATTTTTTCTTATGTAATAGAGTGCATGTTCTATTGAACCATCCTTCTATCCTAACACTGCGCCAATGGCATAATCTGATGCATCTATATGAATATGAAATGGAAGTGACCAATCAGGTCCTTTCAGAACATGTGCCTTTGTAAGGGCTACTTTTAAGTCAAGGAATGCTTTTTCACATTCCTCTATCCAGGAAAAATCTGCATCTTTCTTCAACAGACTGTATAAAGGGCCTGCTGTTTGGCTGAAGTCCTTGATGAATCTTCTGTAGTATTTGGCATAGCCTAGGAAGCTTTGTACCTCTTTTTGCTTGGTAGGAGAGGGTAACTTAGAGATAATTTCAATCTTAGCAGGATCAACCTGAATTCCTGCAGCAGAAATATAGTGACCAAGTACTATTCCTTCTTGCATCATCATGAAGCATTTTTGACTATTCAGTGATAGGTTGTGATTTTCACATCTCTGTAGTACCTTTTCCAAGTTAGCTCGAGCTTCCTCAAATGTTGTACCATAAATAGTAAAGTCATCCATGTATATTTCCATGCAATCATATGAGATATCTGAGAAGATACTTATGACTGCCCTCTAGAAAGTTGCAGGAGCATTACAGAGACCAAAAGGCAAAACTGAATAGGAAAAAGTTCCCCAAGGGCATGTAAAAGTAGTCTTTTCTTGATCCTCAGGGGAAATCTTGATTTGATTGTACCCACTGAAACCATCCAGGAATGAGAAGTACTTTTTCCCTGCTAAATTATCTAGAACTTGATCAATGAATGGAAGAGGAAAGTAATCTTTCTTTGTTGCCAAGTTGAGTTCTCTGTAGTCTACACATACCCTCCATTTTCCTCCTTTCTTAGGAACAATGACCAATGGTGAAACCCACTGACTATTGAAGATTGGGTAGATAAAACCAGCTGCTAACATTTTCTGCAATTCTTCTTTAACAATTTCTCTCAAAGCTGGATTAATTCTTCTCTAAGGCTGCCTGATAGGTTTGAAGTCACTGTCAATATATATGTGATATGTACAAAGTTTTGGGTCTAAACCATGCAAAAGCTCTTTTGTGGGCTTGCAGCATTGTGGCTAGGGAAGTTTGTTGAGACAGAGACAACTTATTATTAATATGCAGACAGCGGCCTGGAGATACTTCTATCTGTTTGGTGAGATCATTTATTGAGGTTGCTAATAAAGGTGGTGCCCGTATATCACATGATAGAAAATCATGATGGTTCTCAGGATCCAGTTGTTGTAGGAAACATTGCTAAGAGTTGTTGTCCAAAACAGATGGGCTATTCAATCTAGCACTAAACTGCAAAATGTGTAGAAGCAAGTTATCTTCACTTTGAAGCTGGGAAAATGGATCAGTTCGTAGCATCATCAACTGAACTAATGAATTGACTTCTTCATATTCCTCTCCTATATCTGGCCAAACTGGTTGAGACAAATCTAGCAAAGGTTATGTAGGTGGGTATAAAGCCAATTTCTTCCTTGATTGACTATCAGAAATTGTCATGTCTCCTGAACAACATCCTCTAAGGGCATAAACTGTAGCTAACCAAGGTCTGCCTAGGATAATAGGATATCCCCCTAGGGTTGCCTTAATGGACAATATGGTGAAATCAGCAGGGTATTCCCAAGATTCAAGGGTGACAATGACATCTTCTATTACTCCATCAGGTGTAACTGATGAACTATCAGCAAGCTGCAGGACAGTCGGTGTAGACCGAATGTTTGGAATATTCAAACATTCCATAGTGTGCTTGGTCATCACATTAATGGCTACACCAAGGTCAACCAAAACATTTCTTACTACTTGACCATTGATATTGATTTTTACTACGGGACTTCCAGGGTCAGTATATTTTGGGATGACAACTTTCCCCAACATAATATCGGCTAACTGTCCTAGGACATGGATACTTTGGGGGTCCTTTTTCTTTCTTCCTTGTTTCTTTAAACAAGCCTCTTTAATGGATTTTCCATAAACTGGAACATCTTTGATTGCTTGAAAAAGAGGAATTTGAACTTGTACATTCTTTAGTTGCTCCAAAATATCAAAGGTGTGTTCTTCAATGGTCTTGGGTGTAGCAATCTGCAATCTCTGAGGAAAAGGTGGTGTAACCCGAGGTTGCAGGATGGGTTCCTTGGGGGCAGTAGCTGATACAGGTATATCTTCTGCATGATTAGTAGGTTGTTCAACAGTAGAGTCTGGAATCTCTGTTATTACAGGTGACTGTGGAGCAGGGAGAGTGGTTCCAGACCTGAGATGGATATCATTGATATTCAGGGCATATGCTAGATATGGGTTAGCTTCTGCAGAATACATAGGTTGTTGTTGTTGCTGCTGCTTGCTATTAGGATTGGGCAATGGTTGAGCAGGCATAGACGTTTGTTTTGGAGGGCCAGTATTTACTACAGGAGCTGCAGAAGCTGTAGGAGGAGGCATAAGGGTTGGAGGTTGTGGCTGCTGAGACTGCAGGAATCCAGGTGGTTGGTTCTGCCATTGCTGAGGACCTCTCCATTGAGGGTTCTGCTGCTAGTTACCTGGAGGTGGAGTCCATTGTCCTTGTGGGTGCTATCAACCTCCTTGAGGAGGTTTCCATTGAGGGCTCTGATAATTAGGCCAGTATGGTTGAGGAGCATTCCAAGATGGAGGTGGACCATACGTGGGTTGCCATTGGTTATTATAACTAGAGTAAGGATTACCAAAAGTCAAAGGATCTTGAGGCATACCTTGTCTTGGAGCCCATGGTCTCCTTTGTGCAACAAAGAAGACTTGGTCATCATCACCTTCTATCATCTTAAAATCAGTAGGTAGCTATTTTGCCTCCATATTGGCCACCAACTTGCATCTGCAGTCACGTTTCTTCTGTCTACAATGTGGACAGAACTCAGCAAGGATTGCCTTAGCCTCTTCATGTTTCTTGTGAGCTTGCATGGTATCTAACTGCGTAGCCATGTTGTTTATGATGTCCTGCTTGAAATTAGACAGCAAGTTTGTAATCTCCATCCAGGAAACTCCGCTGGAAGAAGACTTTCCCACTGTAGCTTGATGAACTCTACCCTTCTTCACATTTGCTCAAGAGTAATTGAGACATATCTTCATGAGATCATCCCAAGATGCTTGAGTGATATCACCGCCTCCCATCAGGTCCAAGGCATCTATGCAGGTATCATTGATTCCTCTTAGAAAAAGTAATTTTTGAGATTCTTCATTAAGAGTATGGTTTGAATTCTTTTTCAGAGAAAACAAGAATCTTGATATATAATCCTCCAGACTTTCATCTTCCTTCTATTGAATTCAGAATATATCATCACCTTTACTGCCACTCTTACAGTATTCCTTGTATTTCTCAAGAAATTTTGTTTGCATGACTGGCCAACTATCGACAACACCCCTTCCTAAACTCATGAACCATCTGAGAGCTCCCTCCTTCAAGGTAGCAGGGAACAATTTCAGTTTGTGAGCATCTGAAGTGTAGTCATAACTGCGACAGAGGATGTCAAACTCGAACAAGAAGGTCTCTAGATCTTCTGTGACTAAGCCATAGAACTTGGGAAGTAATGAAGAAGGAATATTCTTAAGGTTGTCATTGTTTTGTTGAGGAGTAATGGGGAATTCAAAAGCAGGAGGTTGATTCGGTGGATTACGTGCCATGTTCGCCTGACCAAGTATAGGAGCAAATGGATTTCCTTCAGGTTCTTCGTCAAATGGGCCAAATAGAAAATCAGCACACAGACCTTCAGCAAATGGGTCAATATCTAAGTCTCCTTTGTCCTTAAATAGGCTATAAGATGGTTCAGTTTTCTTGGCAATGAATGGTAGGTTGGGGAGAAATCTTCCCTGAGCGTCTCTCCTTCTATGCATGTAATGAAAATGAATGGTATTTTGAAAGATTTTGAAAAACTGACTAAACTACTACTAATAATGACTATAGCAGGTTCTTAGATTGACACCATCCCCGGCAACGGTGCCAAAAATGGCCACGCCCACAAAAGGATATGAAAATCACGGCAAAACCTATCCTGGGAATTGGACATTCTAGCAGGTGACTAATACCTCTTCATGGACGTTCATTTACTTGTCAAACCAGGGAACGTAAACTTTAAATGGAGCGGCACAATATATGCACTAAGAACTAGTTTCAGTCATAATCTACTGAAAAGTAAACACTTGGAAAGAAATTTCTATCTATGCAATAACGTAAAGTTCTCTTAACTCAATCATAGACTAACCAAAGCGGAAATCGTAATAGCTACAACTGAAGGACAAACTATAAACTGACCTTATGCTGTAGGAACAAACACAGGGATGGATTCTCGATGCTACAGGAACAGTATAAGACTGAGCTTGTGTTGAAACTTCTAAAATGAAATCTAACTTGAATTAACAAAAGATAAACAACTACGCTCCTACAGATACTTACTAAGTGGGCCCCCTTAGCAAGCATCAACTAATTGACACAGAAGATTGTGCTCATAACTCCATCAAATTTTATTCATAATGTGAAATCATTTACATTGACTGTTCTATTTCTCAAAACTAACAAAAACCTTTATTCATATTATATCTTTAACTCTTACATAATCTACTTCAAAATCTATCTATCTATCTCCTTCTCTGATATGTTCTGTTCTGTTCGCCCGCGCAGGAGGAACACTTATTTTTAAAACAGGAGAACAACTAACTAACAAACAAACAAACAAACAAAGACGTGGATATGAAATATATCCCGAAATCGAGGAACATACTTCATAAATGAGTTATCCGTTCAACCCGATCCAAAGAGAATCTAGCACTCCACTCTTTCCAGATTAAATGGCATTCAAAATCCTTCCCAATGGTTTCGGTCAAAGAGTCTTCGCCAGAGCTTCCTCGAAGTCGTGCAGGAAATGGACTTTACTTCAAGGCCGAGATTGTCTGTGCTTGACTCGATCATACTTTCTTCAACAACCTGCGAAACACAAGGTAACAGATACGAAAGAAAAGGCGCATGGCACATACACAATATCCATTCATTAATCACATATTTAAATCTATTTCATCATTCAAAAACTATATGCGCTATACCAGTCATTTGGGAAGTCAACAGGGCAATAAATACAGACATGTCAACATAATCGGCTACAGGAACATGAAAGTGTATTGCTACAAGATATCCCCCAATAAAAAGGTTTCAAGAGAGTTAAACAACCATAATCAACAGAAGTAAAGGTATTAAAAGTACACCATGATATCCGGATGATGAGCATATTTTGGGCTCATCAATATGCAAACCTATAATCATTGCATTTCAAGAACTAATGTTTCTTCAATTGTCAACCAGTCTCAGCCGCAACACTTGAACTGAATAGGAAGTTTAAAGATTTAAACAACCTGCTTGATTCTTCTGACAATCTATCACAGTTGCAGCACTTGAAAATAAATATTGTCAATGTACTATTATAATAGAGAGCTTACCTCTGATTGTGGTGAAGTTTAACTCCCAAGCTTTAAATTTGAGCACGTCTCTGGAAACTCGCCATCAAACAGAAATGCGTCAAGTTCAAAAAAATAAGTTATACATTATTTCTCTTTCTCATAAGTCACGTATTTACACCTCTCCTTTCTCCTACCCTTCAGCCTTGTGGATTACATTTGGGATTTGATAATAATGCAAGTAGATGGCGATAATTCCAAAGTCCAATATCCACTTTCTAATATACTTGGCAACCTGTCACAGTTACAACATTTAGAGTTGAAACATTGTATTTCTAACAGCAAAATGCCTATAAAATGCATACATTTATGTGTACCTTAGTTTTAGAAAAGAATAAAAGATTTGGTAAAACATAGAGTTAGTAAATGATCAAAATGAATAGAGAAAATAATAACTTTTGCAACATGTTTTTAGATGAAATAATTGATGCTAAACAAGTTATGGGATAATTTGTCTTCATTAAGTTAATGATAGGAAGTTAATCGGTATACTTTGAGTCTTAAAAGTAGTTATAGTTTATGGTTGAAATATTGAATAGAGCAGATTGTGAAGGATTATACGTTTAATTGTTCAGTGTTGATACTTTGTGAACATATATGCTTGGAGTATTGGTATCATGGGTATGTTATTAATTTTATAGTTATTTTGTCTTCCAAATGAATTATGTGGCTAGGATAGAGAGTGATGTGAAAAGTGAAAATATTGTCTCTTTCTTAATGATTGAATGGATTGATTTTCGTATCAAGTTGTGCTCGATTTATTGCTATTGTTCTCATGATTGTTAATCTTGTTGAAGGATGTTTATTTGTCAATTGGTAAGGGTATCTTGTAAGGAGAATATGGAGGTTTCCTTTAGATGCCCTATTGGCTAATTTGTTTTTTTTGTATTGATTGATAATGTCAGCTCTATTTAAGTTTGAAGATTTCGTTTTTATGTCACTCTTATTATTATTCACTTATCTTTTGCGATTAACATCATCTCAAGATTCTATGTAATGAGTTGTGCTCTAGTGTTATTTTGAAATGAAGAAATTTATGGGATAACTCTCTTATAGTCATGTTTTTGAGAATGTTGGGAAACTTTGTGTTGTTGAGTTTGTAATTGTTTTGTTGTTGAGTAGGTTGGTTTCTTTTAATTGAGGATGTGAATAGATAATTGTTGTTGTTTCCATATTGCTGATTTTATGAAGGTGATTTACGTGCCACTGTAAGGGGTTCTTTTGAGGAGAAAATTGAGGTCTCCCGTGGAATGCCTAGTTGGAGGCTTTTGGATTTTGAGTGATTATTATTGAATTAAAAGTTGATTTTTCTTTTGTGAATCTCTTTGGAGGTGACACCATTGTTGATATGTGGATTGTAATTGTGTTTTAGGGTTGATTGAGTTGTGGATGGGGTTTGATGAAACTTTCTTTGTGTGGCTTTTCTGAGTTAATCTCAGATATGGGGGAAATTTTATCCTTGTGTTGGAATTATTGGGGAAAAACTCTTGTTGCTTCATTTTACCCTCGTTTGTGGGTTTTCATTCTTTTTGGCTTCCAGAGGCATGTTTTATATCCTTGGATGTTTATTCTTATGCTATTGTGTTCTGAATTTTACATGATTTTAAGCATTATTATTTGGAAGGGTTGTACGAGATTGTGGACGTTGTGATTATGAGTTATCGCGAGATGGATTTGCCTCGCATGTTCTTGTTTTGAGTTTTATACTTTATTCGTATAGTACAACCCTTGCCTGGTTTTGATTTATGTTAGGGGTCTTAGGGAGAGTGGCTCTTCATGGGGGCCGATGCCTCGAAAGGAGGAAGAGCACAAGAGAACCCACATAAGAGTAGTTAAACAAGTGATAACCTAAAAATAGAATTTAGGGGGATGGGTAGTAAAACACACAAGATAATAAATATTGGATGCCTCGTCTATGCATTAGGGCTATCATAGACTAATGATAGACTGAGAAGGCCATGGTCGGCAAAGTCGTAACCTCATCCCCATGAGGTTATCGACTCCGCATGAGCTACCCTATGGTGCCGGTGCCTCAAGTAGGAGGAAGAGCTAGGAGATCCATAGATGGGTGCCGGTGCCTCAAGTTGGAGGAAGGGCCAGGAGATCCCATGAGAGCTATGCGATGACACTCTCCACTTGACACCCATTTGCCTTGTTTCCTTATTGCCTCTGGAATTGTATTCTGTTTATTATTTTTGTTTGATTTGGAAGTGTTTCATGATCATCTTTTGGTTACTTGTTTACTGGTTATTGCTTTGATTTATGTGATGAGATTTATGCCTTTAAGTTATTATGTTGACTCATGAATGTTGTTGATTATGTCATTGTAATCCTTGAGTTTTATGATACTTTTATATGACGTTGAGTCTTGTGGTTCCATGTTTGGATGTTCCTAGTTGAGCTCTCTTTCTTGTCAACTCCTTAGCACGGGGGGTGGGTCTTCGGACCCACGTGGTCAGGTGGAACGTGCTAAGCACCCCATTGGGTCCCCAATCAAGGATCGAGAGGTGTGGATTGGCATTGTTGCGGTGACTCCAGAGTTGTATCCGTCTTGGAGCCAGTTATGATATTGTGTATTCATCTGTTCATTTGTATCATGTTATCTTGTTGTATGGTTTCCGTTCATGTTTGGAAACACTTTTGTATCATTGTACCTCTTGAACATTGTACTGTAATGTAACGTTAAACCTTGTGTGGATATTAGCCATGGCAGTTGTTATTCAGTGTGTTGAGTTAATCATGTATATGTTGTAATTACGTACACATATGGTTTCTTATCAATGATTTACCATGTATATGTTACATTTGTTAATGTTTACTTTGTTATGGACTATATCTTTGGCTTTTATTCTTTATTATTGTTGTATGGAATTAAGTTCGTAATGTCTCCTCGTGTTCCCCAAGGGACGTAAGTGTAGGTGAATTTGTTAAATTAAGTTTTATGACTTTTGATTTAATGTGCATCACATGTATGTTTAGAATACTTAAAAAAAATAAAAAAAATTATTGTGTTGATGTCCTTTGGGGTTCGCACGACGGGGCATTACAGTGGATGTATTTGATTCAATGGTTTTGGAAGCAATGTAACCTTATGTTTTGTGTTTACTGGTACAATGTTGTTATGTGTTTACTAGTATAGTGTTGTTATGTGTTTACTAGTACAGTGTTGTCTTGTATGTTGCCTGTGTCTAGAGGTAGTAGGTTTGTCTTGGTTACCTTTTACTATCTCCTAGCACAGGGGTTGGGCCTACGAGTACCACATGGCTGGGTGCCATGCACCTTACATTGTTGGGCTTTCTCTTCCTGTTCGCGTGGCAGGATCTTCTAGTTTTAGGAGCTTGTGTGTTTCTATGGATTTGTACTTCTCTTATATTCATTGTAATAGTTGGACACTATGTATGTGTATTCCTCATTTGTAATCGAGGAGAATCCTTGTATTGTAATTGTAACATTATGTATGATCTATTCGTTACGAGACTAAATGGTATATATTGTTTATATGGTGTTGTATCTGTGGAAATATGCTCATTACATTTTTATGTGTTAGATTTATTATGCAACGGATTAATGTTTGGATGGATGTTGTTTATCATGAGTTAATTTCATATGCTATGATTAGATTAATTTTGTAAGTTTTGGAATTCACATGTAGATGCGTTGCGTGGCCTAGAGGATGTATGTGGTTAGAATAGATTACTTTACTTATTATTGTTACTCTTTTAAGAAAAAATTAGTTGCGCTTCCATAGTGTTGCATCGTTCTCTAGGTTGCGTGATGGGGTTTTACACTAACCCAAACCATAATCGTAACCCTAATCATATTAACTATCATATTATAATATATTAATAATTTATAATATTACAAATGTTATACTATCATATTATAATATATTAATTATTATAATAATTTTATAATAAAATATATAATAAATATAAAAATAATTTATTTAAGATATTATATGTTGTGTCACGACTACTACTAGCATATATATATATTATTTTAATAATATATATAAAATACGCTAAAAGATATCCTTCTCGAGGTGCCTATTCAATTTTTATAATAAAAATTTGATTAAAAATAGGCGCCTGAGAAGGATATCTCTCGGCATATTTAATATATATATGCTAGTTTATAGATTTTAGTAGAGTAGAATACAAGAGTGTTAATGTTTATTCTTTACAAAGATAGTTTGTGAGATTTTATTATTATATTTTTTGAATTGTTAATGTTTTATTTAATTTGACGTTTTTTAATTTTTTAAATTTTTAATAAAATATTTATATAATTAATTTAAATGTTATTGTAAGTTTAGTATTTTAAAATAAAATGTTTTTAATTATTTTAATTATATAGAAGATATATACTCTATTTAATTATGGGATCTATAAATAAAAAGTATAAATTATATTTTAATATAAATTATTAATTTATTTAAAATTATTTTCCAGCTCAAATCTACATATATTCTTAATATATTTTTGCTTTATACTTACTATAATACATAAAAGATTGAAATTTTCATGATTTGAAAAGAGCACATAATTTGTTTCTTACTTTTAATTTATGTAGAATTGTCGCTACAATATTTACAAGAGACGTATATGGTTAGATAGTGTTAATTTGTTACATAAATAGTAATTAGCTATATTTTTAGGATATTGTTATTGTAATAGATTTTTATTTTTGGAACATTGAACAAAATGTAAATGAGCATATATAGTTATGGGTATTAGAAGGGGCAATACAATCCCAATATGAGACAAGTTTTCAGGGGAAAGTTGTTACAAAATATAGCTATTAGTTAAAAATGAATATTATGACACATATAATAGTGCTCATGTCATTCAAGTCATTAATAGAGTTCAAATTTGATTCATACAATTTTGATTTTTTTATTGATTGTAACCAACAAAAGGAAGATAAATGACATTTTTACACTTATTTAAAATAGAAAATCAATAGTAGACTATAGGATTGTTGCTTAATTTTTTTAATTCTAGATGCTCATTAGCTAAACTAATAAAAGACATTGAATGCAACTGATGCATTAGTATTAGTATTCCTTTTGACCCAGAGCTATGAACTTGTGAGGTCACAAATGGGGGACCTCATCCCTAAAATAAATTCTCAACAATTTCTACCCCAATGAAGTTTGAACCTTGATGACAAGAATAACAACACAACAACTCAACCATCACACCATCACACCATGCCACTATTGGCTTCATTTATTAAAATTTGTATCTCAAATTTATCTAAAATTTTAAATTTTTATTTTTATTTTTATTTGGCCATTCATCATCAAAATAAAGTAGAATTATAATATTATTTTTTAGAAAATATTTTTTAATGTTTCTACAAATGTCACTTGTACCTAGATTCTATAATTGTAGTGCATGTACATTATCCCTACAATATATTTGAGATGAAACTTGTGTCATTTTAGATAATTCTATCCTTAATCCTAAGAATACATATCTTAGGAGAATGCCATCAACACAAAATACAATTTAAATAGTGCAAGAAAATTAAGAGCACATGTCAATTAAGTTGTTTATAATCATAGGCAGGGGAGAGGGTTGAGAAATAGTGCACCTTAACTTTGTCAATTCATATGGTAACATGATGTGGACAATTTAAATCTTTTGTTTCACCATCATTATGACCCATTAAACTTATGTCATCATCATGTTTTTTATTGAGGTATCATAATGGACCCCCCAAAAAGGTTGAACCAATAGTTGTGCATTAAATCATATTTTTTTGGTGTGTCACATGGGTTGCTTTTTGCATCCACTACACACATTTTATTTAGTTATTACTATTTGGTATTCAACTAGCGAATCCTCCTTTCTCACAATTAATAATACTATACAATTCAAAATATTAAGCTTTAAATATACAAGTACTATCACAAGTGTACTCAAACTTAATTATTGGGCCCTCTCTCCCAATGTTAGAATGAGGTGTTACTTTTTTATTTTCTCACTAACCCCTTTCATTAGTTTACAATCTTTTGTAACAATTATATATTTTTAATTAGAAAAAAACATATTAGTAATAAAAATAAATTATTAATAAAATAGTCAAATTTTATTTTTCAAAGTAATTATAGAAATTGAAAATTTATTATAAATATTTAAGTATCTTTCTTATAAAACATTTAGTTATAAAATTAATCATCTTTAATTGTACATCTTGTCATAAAAGTCATATTCATAAGTTTTAAAAATGATATAAAAAATCTATTGATTTTTTAATTTCCTATATATTATCAAATATACATTAAAATAAAAAATATATATATTTTAAATTTTATTAAATTTTAATATTTAAAAAATTAAGTAAATTATCATTTAAAAAAAAATAACTAAATAATTATTATTAAAATTAATTCAATATCTCATGATAATTAATGTGTTAACCCTTTCTCTACTATATTATAATCATGACAAATAGTTTTTCTTTGTTACATATCATGCATTTGTTGTGTTAACATGGGAGTAAAAACGATGTTGATTTTAGAGGTATTTTTTCTAATTTTGTAGTCATCATGAGGGTTTTTTGGTGTGCATGATTGCACCTAGGGGGCCTTAAGATCCCCCCTCTTTTATCCTTAAAAAGTGTGGTTCAAGTTGATGAATCCTTGTCTCCAAGGCATGATAATGTTGTTTGCTTCCTATTGAATGGAACAAGTGAGTTCACAACTATTCAAAAAAGTGTGGATTGGCCTATTCTAGTTATCAATCCCAATTTGATTGTGGGTGACATGTATTATTTTTTTGAACATGCTCTAATTTTCAATTTTATGGACATAAAAAAATATTATCCCCTCTTAGACTTTTAGGCTCATCAAACTTGGAATATGGAGAGATTGTTGTTGTGAATGGATATTTTTTTATCATTTTCTCAAGAATAGTTGATGGAAATACGGCCTTCAATGGAGGCCCTTATTTTTGTAATCAAGTAGGGATATTATTCAAACCTTGGCATGTGGGTCTCAATCTTGTGGAAGAACCCCCTTCTAAAATTCTAATATGGATCCATCCCTTTGGCTTACCATGGAGTTATAGAGACATGATATCTTCAATCCATTATTGTAGTCTTTAGAAGCCCATGGGTTCCTCCATCTCATAATTGAAAGATAGGTAACTACTTATGCTCATATTTGTGTCTTAATTGATCTCAATAAATCTCTCCCTGACTCTTTAGAGATTAGATTGGGGAACATACAATGGATCTAACAAAGATATTATAAAGCTCTTCCTTTTCAATGCTATATTTTTCATGCTTATGGACACTTATAGAGAAAATAACCGCTAAGGGTTTTGGGGACCTCTTAATCACTTCTTACAATTATGTAGCCAAAGCTCATGCAAAAGGAAAATCCTCAACCCATTTTGATGGTATTGACCCAAAAAACTTTGTAACAATGAGATCTTATCATATAGGAAGGCCTTTGAATTGACAAAAAAGACCTACCAAGGGGAAATTATAATAACATATTTGATGTTGTTGAAAATTTTGAAGATAAACTTATTAAACTTATGTGCATTATTGATCACTCTTGGCTAGAACATATCAAAGGTGAATAAAATTATACCAATTTTAAGTATTTTTTATACAAATTTTAATTTTAATTATTTTTTTTCTATTTTATGATAGGAATTGTATCTACAAGAAATTATAGGTACATTAAGAAGAACATTGTTAGGTTTGACACCCAAACTTATAACCTACTTATGTCTAGTGAGATTTTCCACTATTAACTTATGGAAACTTTCAAACTCTATCAAAAAATATATTTCAGTCCCAACATACCCTCAAAATTACATCCATATTGAGACCAGCTATGATACTACATTCAAAATTTTAAAAATGTCCATATAATAAAATTATTACAAAACCTTACTTTTCAATCATACTTTCTATGTTGCTTTTGAAACCTAGAATTTTGGAGGTTTCGCACGCCTCACATTCTTTCGTAGGTTGACTTGAAAAAAATTTCGAAGATTTTTTTTCGGTTCTATCTAATTATTTCTAATTTTCTCCTTTTTGAATCCACATATTATTCCGATCACCTATAACAGGAAAACACTACTATTACGGGGCCTTCATTCCTGCTCTGCTAATCTTCGTTCAAATAAAACAAAGGGGAATTTTTAGTTCTCGAAGAATAGGCATGGAGTTGGGCTTCTTGGGCTTAGGTATAATGGGCAAGGCAATGGCAGTCAACCTGCTCAAGAATGGATTCAAAGTGACAGTGTGGAACAGGACATTATCTAAGGTAATCCTTGACATCTAATTCTCCAATTATTCTCTGTACTTGGTGGGTATTACAAATTTGGTTATATAGCTTGGATTGATCACATGGGTATCATTTAGATTTTAAATTTAAGTAGTCAATTGCTTTTTTATTTTTGGTTTGGATTAAACTCAGTTTGATGTACATTAGCTAAGGTCTCTTTAATATCAGACTCTTCAACTCTCTACGTACATGGTATGAGTAGTTATTTAACTAGGATTGGTGACATGGGTTTCGCTTAAATTATAAATTTGAGCAGGTGATTCAGTTTTGGTTTGGAACGAACTCATTTTATTTTTGCATCATTAGGCTGATGTTAGCCAAACAAATCTTCAACTTTCTTTATACTTTGTGGACTTTATATGGTTAGGAATCGTCCAATGGGTATCTGTTGGATCATGAATTTAAGCTGGCTACTTAGTTGTTTTTGAATTCAAGTCTGTTTTTGTATTAAATGAAAGCAAGTCTAGATTAGATTATCTTTAAAAACAATTAAGACATGTTACACGGTAGAGATACCTAGTAAACTAGGTATCATTTGGAATACTAGTTTTTGCAAGATATTCAACATTTTTACTAGGTATCATTTGGAATACTAGTTTTTGCAAGATATTCAACATTTTTGGACTCAAGTTGATTTGTATATGAAATGAAAACATTTCCTGCCAACTGCAGCTTTTCACAGACTGTTATACTAGAATATAAAGAAAGAAGAAATAAATTATTGGTCAATCGGATTCGAGAATAGTAAGATAGCCAGAGCTAGCGATAGGAGTACGCTAACTGAAACTCTAATTCTAAAGTTAAACCAATATTAAATAATGAGAGTGCAACCGAATGCGGACATACCCAATTGCTGAAGCCTAGGCAAAGACAAATGTGAAGAACCATGAGAGAAATCCAATTGATCAAGTAGCAGGTTAGAATATCTCTTTTTTATTGTTTTCTTAATTAAGTAAAATACATTTAATATCTAGTTTATCAGTTATAGGTTAAGTTCATGTGATTTTAGTTTGTCACGAATGTATATAATAGACAACCTTTAAATAATTTTTTTTTTTCTAGTTTCTGCTAGTTGAGGACATTTTTCACTTGAACTAAATTTGCTATATTGGCAAAGTCATCAAAAGCATTACGGAAACCTTGGCAATACCTTACAGATCTATTAATTACGTGCTATATCTCTGATTCTTTGCAGAATATGTTTGGCAAGGAGTTTAATGTCAAGGATTTGAGTATTTTCATATCAATGATATCTGTAACTTGAAAAATCCATGGTTTTGTTTTCTTTGATTTTGAACTGGTCAGGCTCAAGACTCATGCAAACCAATGTTTACCGTGAAGGGAATGATGAAGACAATCCCATTTAATCTTTATAAAAGATTTACTACAAAGTTACAAAGTCTAAAACCATTCAAAAAATAATAACAAAATATCACATAATTTAACCTTGGAAACCTTTATGGAAAAAAACCCAACAAATAATAGCCCTATTTAGATTGTATTCACTTTAAGAATGCTACAATACAATAAGAATCAAGTTGGTGCTATTTAGTAGATTTTCATCAGCATGCAGAAGTTCTAGGTAGCAACACAACCATCAAGTTTTTGGAGCAGTTACCTACTTCAAAATCTGTCATGCATTCTCCAAACTCAACATTGGATATATAGCCAAAATCCAAAAATCTCTCTGTAACTTGACTGCCCCAATCCTTGTAAAAATATGATAGAGAAAAAGTCACCTCCCAAGGATAACATGTTTTAAAATCAAACTTGAGTTGCAAGCTAAAGCAAACTTGCAATACAAGCAATCTAAACTTTTAAAGACAAGGAATTAACTTAATTAGATAATTTCAAATTTCCAATAATTATCTAAAGAATTGTGCTCAACTTTAGCTATCTTGAGTGCGAGTTACAATGTTTACAAGGATTGCAAGGTGTACAACACATCTAATGTAATGTTCTCCTACTTGTTGTATATGTTGCAAAAGGGATTACAACAACATAGACTAATAATTAGGGGCAGTAATGCTCATAACTAATCTGCACCAGTGGTATTTCTTAGTTGTTGCTGACTTTATTCTCTGAGGTGTCTATTTTCTTGATGTTTTCCCTCCTATCCTCGATCATGTTATGAACAAAATGATACTGCACATCAAATGCTTCGTTTGTGTGTGAAACATAGGGTTCTTGGCCACCAGATAGCACTCTGACTATCACAGTCAATCCAGACTATATCATGTCTTAGGGCCACATCTAAACACAAGTTGAAGTACACAACCTTTGAAACCACACTACCTCCTCACAAGCATGAGTTTTTGCCATGTACTCAGCTTCTGTACTTGAAAAAGTAACTCCAACTTGTCATCATGTCACCAAATAGGTTAAAAACATAACCACTAGTGGATCTCTTGCTATTATTGTCACCAACTTAGTCTGAATCCATGAAACCCTATATATTAAACACGTAACCTAAACCAAGTCCTCTTTGGCAGCATATATCATATATTAAGCATTCAGACCATCTCATACATTAAGCTTTCAACAACACTAGCATATGGAACATGACTCATGTCCTTAATCTCATCTTTTTGTCTTAGAACACTATTCCATTAACAGTATAGTTTTCATGGGAATAAGAACATTCACTAGTTTACTATCTTGCATTTTAAACTATTGTAGTACCGATTTAACATATTGCTTTTGACTCAATCAGAGTCATCTATTAGTTCCATCTCTCCTTATCTCCATTCCAAGAATGAACTTAGCTCCATCCAAGAATGAACTTAGCAGCCCCTAGATCTTTCATGTCAAACTGAAGTGAAAGTTGAGACTTACATAGCTTGATTAGGTCCTTCTTGTTGCCAATCAACATGTGGTCAACATATAAGACAATAGCAAAAAAATGATCACTAACCTACTTAAAGCATACATGATAATCAATTTTAGCTCTATCAAATCTAGATTTCAAAACATAAGTATCAAATCTTTGTTACCGCGTATGGGGTGACTGCTTTAAGTTATAGAGAGATGTCTTCAACTTGCAAACCAAATTTTTCTTTCCTTTTGCCACAAAGTGCTTAGGCTTTTTCATGTAGATTTCTTCCTCCATATCCCCATCCAAAAATGTCATCTTAACATCCATTTGCTTGATCCCTAGGTCATAATTCACAAACATAACAATAAAATGGAAGTTAAGATAGCAATTGGAGAGAAAGTATCACCAAAATCTATTTCCTCGACTTGGGAATAACCCCTAGCAATCAATTGTTCCTTGTATTTCAACCTTTTTATGAGAACTAAACTCCTTCTCGTTCATCGTCTTCATAGATCCATTCTATTGAGGGGTGTATGGAGTTTTCTTTTGTCTAGTAATACCAACCTTTTCACAAACATCTCAAACTCTATAGAGCAGAATTCTCCATTGTTGTTTGTTCTTAGAATCTTGATCTTCTTCTCAATTTGATTCTCTATAAAAACCTTATTCCCTTAGCCTACTAAAGACCTTGGACTTTTGTCTCAGAAAGAAACCCATGTTTTCCTAGAGAAATCATTAATGAATGATACATAATAGAGGGATTTTGCTAATCAAGGCACATTAATAGGTCCAAAAAGATCACTATGAACCAAGTCCAAAATCTTATCCAATCTTTTATGGTTCAAATCAAGTTTAGTAGAATTTTGCTTCCCATATATGCAAAATCTTATACAATCTTTTATAGCTCAAATCAAGTTTAGTAGAATTTTGTTTCCCATATATGCAATTTTCACAAAAATCAAACTCCGAAGAATAGTCTTCAAAACCCTCAACCAAATCCGTTGACTTCAAGGCCCTAAGACCCTTTTCACCGATGTGACCCAATCTTTCATGCCACAATTTTGAAGCTATTGTGGTGGCAATAGCTTGAAATTTTTCCAATGAACTCTTGAAAATTTTTATATCTAGAATTTTGAGGTTTTGTGTGGGCGATACTATTGGAAAATGAGCCACACTTGAACTGAAGATGGATTGGTCACCAAGGGGGTTGGTAGCTTTGTGGTAGAACATCATTTTAGGTTCAACTCCTAGCTGGTCAATGAAAAGTTTAACTTGGTATTAGAACACAGGTCAGGATCCCTCGAGCACTTGCAGTGTGGCTCAAGGAGGGTGTTGGAAAATGAGCCACACCTAAACCAAAGATGGACTTGTCACCAAGAGGGCTAATAGCTTATTGGTAGAGCACCCCAACAGCAAATGGGAGGTCCTAGATTCGATTCCTAGCTGGTCCATTAAAATTTTAACATATACCTTAAAAAATTTCCTTGTAAACTGGCTATACCTTGAAATTTCTCCTTGATAGCACCTTGAGGTATTGCTTAGGCAATACCTTGAAATTTCCCTTTGTTAGCAACTTTAGGTGTCACTTGGTTGATACCTCGATGTCTCCTCTACCAAAAACCTTGAGGTGTCACCTGGGTGATAGCATGGAAGCATTGTATGAGTAATACCTTGGGCTCTTCCAATTCCAAAAATTGTTGCTTGGTCAATGTCTAGGGATCCTTTGACCACAACTTCTAGAAGCCATAACTTCTTCATTTAGGCTTGAAATGAGGCATTGTTTTTTTTCATTGCATAATTTTTTGAGATGAGTCGAATTCTGAAGTCAATTCTTCTCCTTCAAGAATCACCATAGTGATACCTTGAATTTTCCCTTAACAAGGTATTTTCCAAGAGACTTGTTGCCTTTTCTTCTCCTCTAAGGTCTTGTCAAGGTGATAGCTTGACATGCCTTGGACCTCTTTTGAGGTGTTGCTTGGGCAATAGCTTATTCTTTCTTTGCCATCCAAAGAGGTATTGCTTTGGTTATGGCTTCTTCCAAGTCCTTAGAGTTATTGCTTTGTCCAATAAAAGAATGGAGGAGTTCCACATAGTACTGACATCAAGTTTAAACAAAGTTCCAATTCGAACCCTCTTTTCTAAAACCAAATTTCCTTTGACCATTCTACAACCTTCTTTACAAATGACAACACACACTTTAAATTTATTCATCTTCTTGATAGATAACATGTTTCTTGCCAAACTTGTGATATTGAAAACAACAGAGAGAGTCATGAATCTTCTATCTCTAAATGTGAGCTTGACCTTTCCACAACCATTTTTTTTATGAGATGTATTATCTCCTAAAAAAACTTCACCTCCATAATAATGTTCATATTTAGAAAACCATTCCTTGTGAGGAGGCATATGAAAAGAGGCACCATAATCTATCAACCATGCATCTTCACATGCATGCATAACATAACATGCAAGAAATACATCTTCAAAACTTTCTGAAAACATTGTTTAGAGTCATCTTCAAACGTAGTTTTCTTTTTCTTTTCCTTACAGCCCTTCCCAATGTAACCAATCTTTCCATAGTTCCAAAATTTCACCTTGGATTTTCTGGGAAACTTTGAACTACTTCCTGTTCTTGCTTTTCTCCTTTATGCAACCTCTAACAAACAGAGCACTCTTTACAAAATGCATGAATTTTCACCTTGTTTCCTCAAACAACAAAGCTCCAACTACTTTCTCAAGCTTCAACTTAGAAGTGGTGCTATTGATTGCCATAACAAGATTTTCCCGTGAATTTGACAAAGAACATAATAAGGTTATGTACTGAGCTTCCTCAATTTTGACATTTAGGGATACCAGCTTACTTATCAGGATGTTGAAAGCATTAAAATGCATTGTAACTCAATCACCATTTGACATTGTCAAAGAATACAATCCTTTTTTCAGAAAAGACTTGTTAATCAACGACTTTGCTTGATAAAAAACAACAAATTTTTTCCATGAATTTTCAGCAGTATTCTCTCTAGAGACGTTCACAAGTATTGAATCTGAAAGGCACAACCTAATGGTCAACCTAGCCTTGCTATACACTTTTTCTCAGTCTTCAACAACAATTGTTGAGGGTTATTTACCTGCCACAATAAGTCACCATTCACAATCAACTATCAGGCCTTCCATTTTAAGTTTCCATATCCCAAAATTCATTCTGTTGAGTTTTTCAATTTTCATTCTTCCAGAAATGCTAGCCATTTCTTTGTTCTTGAAAAAGATTCACCTATGCAAAAAACTCCCATTGAAGTTACAAGGGATTTTTATCTTTCCAAATTAGGATCAAGAGTTGATTAGGCTTTGATACCAAATGAAGGGAATGATGAACACAATGCTACTTATTCTTCACAAAAGAGACACTACGAAGTTACAAAATCTAAAACCATTCAACAAAGAAATAACGAATAACACATAATTTAACCTGGGAAACTCTTATGGAAAAAAAACCTAACGAATAATAACATTATTTAGATTGTATTCATAGTAAGAATATTACAATACATTAGAACCAAGCCTGTGCTATTCAGGAGATATTCAACATGCAGAAACTTCAGGTAGCAATACATCCACTAACTTCCTGGAGCTTGTGCTATTCAAGAGATCTTCAACATGCAAAAGCTTCAGGTAGCAACACAACCACCAACTTCCTTGAACAACTGATCAGCAGTTCCCTTCTGCAAAATCTGTCATACATTTTCCAAACCCAACATTTATTTTATAGCCAAAATCCAATAATCACTGTTGCAACTTGCGCATCCCAATTCATGCAAAAGTAGGATAAAGCAAAAGCCACCTCTCAAGAATAACATGCTTTAAAAGCAAACTTGAGTTGGAGTTAAAGCAAACTTGCAATGCAAGCAATCTCAGTTGCCACAAAACAAAGGATTAATGTATTGGATAATTCCAATAATTATATAGAGAAGTGCACTCAACTTTAGGTGTCTTAAGTGTGAGTTACAATGTTTATAAGGATTGCAAGGTGTAGAACACACATCTAACCTAACATACCAGCTTTACAAACCTCTGTTTGACTGCTAAAGATCTCTAATAGGAATTTTAACCTTTCCTCATGCCAGTTGCTTCTGTTCAAAATCCTTTCCCTCTCCCTATTTTCCAACATATTCTTTTTAAAAAATATTTTTACTTTTGTGGCATCTTTTCACTGTGAGTGATACTTTAGTACTCAAGTCATCACTTTGTTGAGTATATCAGGATTATTCATTTCTTCTATGACATTTCAATGTTTCACTCTTGTGCATTGGTAACATACAAATAAGCTAAGTTACCGATTTGTTTTTGGATTCGGGTACCGGTAAGCAAATCTGGTACAGGATTCGGTCAAAAAAAAAATTGGGGTTTGGTACTGTTTGGGTACATTAATACAAAAAACATATAAAAATCAGAAATATATACATATTTGCAGCAGTAATTAAGTTCAGAATACACCACCATATTAATAGTCAAATAACATAGCAAAAATACGTCACCACTTTCATAGTCAAATATTAAAATATTAGTGATACTTGAATGTCATGATATTAAAGTTCAAACATAAAAATGTCAAGTGTTTACAATCAGCCATTATTGATCATTGATCAATCTGAATCATATGGGTCATCAAAAAGAGCATCATCAGCATAATTAGATGCTATATCATATTAACCTATCTTCACTTGAGAAGCAGCTCTTGTTTATCCATATCGTCCCATGCAGAAACTGTATCCATATATATTTAATGTTGGTGATTTGCTGCCTAGTCTCACTTAGGGTTTCAACCTCCATACAAACTCCTTTTCTATTCTGTAGAATATTATTTATATACTCCTGTGTTGCTTTCAACATTCTGGAATAAACTTTTGATTCTCATTGATGTATATTGCCTATCGGCAGTAATGGACAGACAGTAGTATGAAAATTTGCTTGAAAGGAACCTCCATGTTAAGGATTTAATATGTTTGTTCTTTCTAGATTGAGGTTGAGGGATCTGTCATTTTCAGACCAATATAAACAGCTCATTGCATGATGAAAAAATATACCATGTTGCCAATTTTTGCACAGATGGGGAAAAATGTCAAGCTTTCAGGGCCTTGAGAGGCAAAGATTAGGGTTGGAATGAATATTTTATTGTTTAGGAGTCAACTTTTGGTCAAAAAAAATTAAAAAATGCAAAAAAAGGCACTTTTTCCGCAGCCTGGGTGTTTTGATGTTTGGATTCGAGTCGGATTTGCGTCAGATTCGTCTGGGCGTATCCTAGACGAATCCACAGTGGCGTTTCAAATCTGCGGCGAATCCACAGTCCAATTTTCGTACCCTATGCAAATTTGAATCGTACTGAATCCGAATTTCTAATCCAGTACGAATCGTATCGTATCCAAAGGCTGGGAGCGACGAATCGGTAACATTAAGCCACACCTCTAAGTGATGTTAGTACTCAAGAAAGGATTGATGATAACACATCAACCCAAGGACTTGTGCCCTGTTAGCAA